>QKWP01001346.1:112461-144218 GCA_003550325.1 Gigaspora rosea | reverse complement strand
AAAGAAATCGTATTTATTTTCTCACTATTACATCAAAAAACTATATATTACATTATTCTATGATTCGTTGTATATTTCGTCATTTGTCATGAATTATGTCATCATAAGTTTCATCATTTTTCAATTAAAAGTGGATGATTATTTTTGAATCCAAAATTTTATTACAGCATATATATAAAATCGGTCCGGGTTCAAAAATAATTACTCAAGGGTTTATGAGACTATTTCATAATTCGTCTCGGGATTATTAATAGGTCCGGAACGGGTGGTCTGTTGGCAGTCCGTTCTGGATTCCATTCATGGCTGTGAAGCTCAATCACCAAAAATAGATTTCTACAGTCTATCAATGTTGAATATCAAATGAAGACCCCTTGTAATGCTATTGCCCTTGTGTTGCTTATCACGTAATTTCTTTACAATTACAAGGCCCCTGCTTTGCTTTCATAGTTTTGGAGTCTAATAACTAATGTGTGATGCCTTGCATTGTTATTGCTATTGCATCACCTGCAATTGCCACTGAGCCAACTGTGCTTATTAATAAGTGAGCACATTAGGGCCACGCAAAGTTTATTTTTCGTTTTGAATTACTCGCTGACCCATTTTTCAATTGTTCAAAGAATTTTTTTTTTTTTTTTAAGGCAATACAAAATTAATTTCTTGGATTTCATAATCCGGCCCGGTCTAAAAATCAAGAATCTAAATTTCAATTTTTTAAAAAAATTAGCCAATAGAAATATACAGCAATTACTCCGTAAATCCGGCGTAGGAAAGCTTAAAAATTTATGACAATTACTACTCTAATGCCATAAATCTAATTCAGAGTTAATGGTCAATTAACATCAATTGTGTGCTTTAATATTTTTATTATAATATATTTGTGCCTTAGATCGGTCGTGCACCAGGCATGTTAACATGTGCATTATGCACATCATGTATGATACGCACGATTAGCACGGAATGGCTCAAAATGTTCAAAATGTGCGATATTTTTAAGATTTAGGCGACGGAATGACTCAAAATGTTCAACATGTGCGATATTTTTAAGAGCTAGTGACGGAATGGCTCAAAATGTTCAAAATGTGCGATATTTTTAAGAGTTAGGCGACGGAATGGCTTTAAATGTTCAAAATGTGCGATATTTTAACATTAATTGACTAAGCATGCTAAGGAGGTTTTGTAGCATTGACTTAGTTTATGTTTTAGGCTCGACTGCTAATATGAGATGACAACTGATAAAATTGGTTTTGAGTTTACATATGCTAATCGTACTGGGCCTGCATTGTACCACTCGTGTTTGGAAAATTTTTAATGCAGACTAACCAGATCTTAACCACATACTAAGCAAACAGTGTTGTTATTGGACATGTCCGATTAGACAGGGCTAATTGGACATAAGGCCAAAAGGGCTAATAAATTTGGATCGGACTTTATAAGTCCAATTGGTCTTAAGTAAAAAAAAAATGCTAACTCTAATAATATAATACTGAAAAGGATATTAAAAATAAACAAATACTATAATATGAATTCAGATAATAAAAATTGAATTAAGTAGACAAGTTCTTACCCAGTATCACTATAAAAATTACACCCCCACATGATCAGTACCAAAATTCTTTCAAGTTTTAGGGTTTGGGTTTAGTTATTATATAATAAAATTGCTCAAGAGAAACTTTTTGTTAATTCAAAAAATTGGTTTCTTATATGAACATTTGAGAAATAAGCCTTTTTTGACAAAAGAGATGCTTTGAGACTTTTGTTTTGAATTTTACTAATTGTGTTATATTACACCAAATTGTGATTGTTTAATCACATGTGGGCAAAATTTTTATGGTGATACTAGAGTAAATAGCAGACAAGTCTATAACAAAAAAAAAAGAGTTCAACCCTTTTTTTATCACAACAATAATCCTAATTTCCAGTTAAAACTTTTTTTAACAATTAAAAATTGAGTTCTAACCTATTAATTTATGTGCTTAAAAAAACCTTAAATCAATATAATTAAAATTTAAATGAGAAATTAATTAGTATGTTATTTGATAATATTTAGTTAATTAAACAAAAAAGGTTCTGAAGGTACTTAATTGAAGAGTTTTTAAAGCTATTAATGTATTTAAATACCAGCATTTCTATGAACCTGAACTGAACTGAACTTAGGTCAATTTCAGTTTCAGGTTCAATATTGAATCTAAACATGAAGTTGAACATTTTTTAAAACATGTTCATGTTCTGTTCAATATTGAACTTTTAAAGCTAGTTCAGGTTCAGTTCAGGTTCAGTTAATAAGTTCATGAACATTTTTAGATTTAGTCTAGCATTCATATAAACTAGTACTCCTTTCAAATACAAAATTTAGCAAGGAATTTTTTTTATTAGAGCCCCAAAGGTGGTTTTATAAGCAAAATTTTGAGATATGAAACAAAACAATGAAATTTTATGTTACACCTAATCTTAAATTTTGATTGGGTATTCTAATAGTTATGTATAACATAGTGTAAAACACTATAGGTGCATTTTAGTAAACCTGTATGATATTTATATTTATATATTTTTGTATTTTATATCTATAGTGTTTTATATCTATTATATTTTTAAAGTATTTATATTTATAATATATGTATTTAATATTTTATATTTTAATTAATAAAAAATATATCTATAATGTTTTATATCTATTATATATTTTTATTATATTGTTATAGAATGAAGTTCTAATTTTATTACCATTAGATTCTATAGGTTTCTACGATTAAAATGAGCTATAGTTTATTAGGAACAGATTAATAGTTAATTGGATAATAATAGATTAATACTTGTATAACATATACTTTTATACTTTTATACTTTTATACCTTTATACTTTTATACTTTTATACTTTTATACCTTTATGCTTTTATACTTTTATACCTTTATACTTTTATACTTTTATACCTTTATACTTTTATCCTTTTATACCTTTCTATCTTTGTATTTTTATACTTTTCTAAAAGATATATAAACCCTAGCTTTTACTCTTCTTAACTGGAGGATTTGTTCCCTGCAATTCTTTAGTTATAGGAATTCTTTAGGCACAGAAACCTTTGGATAGTCTTGTAGCAAAGTCTTGTAATGTACTTAAATAAAATATATCTTTGTCCAACTAAATATACACCTGTTCCTTAGTAAAATATATCGAACTGCCACAGTGAGGAAACATTCCACTTCCACACCACTTCATATCTTTTCTGACCCTACAAGATCCCTGTCACTGTGTGCTATGTTGCTAGTGGTATATTAAGAAGCCTATACCGCTTGTAACACTATTTTTTAACTTTTATAAGTTTTGTATACAAAAAAAATTTTAACTCAAAATTTTTTTGTTAGAGCTAGTATAGTATTTAAATTAAAGTTAAGATTTGAAAAGTGTTTTTGGAGTATAGATATTTTATTTAGAAGTAGTAAAAGTTATAACTAGTCATGACTGGTTATAATTGTAATTGATACTAGTTAAAAGTTTCTAACTAGTTGGTTAAAAATCTGAGCAAAAATAAAATTATTATAGCTTTAATATTTGTATAATCAAAAAAACTTCAGGTAATACAATGACATAACAACCAGCATCATGAGAGAAGTGCAGTTAATATTAAAGTTCAAACATGACTTTTAGGCAGATTAGTAGCAAAAACAATTCTTTGCTCTATAATTTTTATCAAAATGCATTAGCATATCTAGAATTATAATACAAAGTTAGTATGAATTATGAGAATTTTAAGTTATAGCTATGCAAAGGTAATTTTTTATTTTGTATAACCTGAGATTTTAAAATTCCAGTTAGCAGATTAGTTATTTTTTAAAAAAAAATCAACTTTGCATAGTCTAAATTTATTTATATTTATATTAAAATTATGCAAAGTTAATTTTTCAGTTCATATAATATGAAATCAGAAATTTTGATTTTTTTTATTGTATCTAACTTGTATCTATTGAATATTTCACAAAAGTAAGATCATCATTAGTAACACTGGGGAAAAAATTAAATAGCAAAAATGGAATAATTGGCATAATAGAAATTTTAATAAAAATATTTTTTAAAAAAAATTGGTTAGCGGGTTAGGTTGGTGACAGATATTATATAATATTTTAGAAGAAAGTGTCTCTAATATCTTATAGAAGTTTATAATAGCCAATTAAATTTTTTTATGTAGGGAGGAGGGTAGGCATATAGTAAAATAATATTACGTAATATATGTTACCACCCTTATACAAAATAAAAAATTAGCTTTGCATAGTCTATTAGCCAATAAAAATTATATGAACACACTGGTTTATTCATTTAATCAATTAAGTTTGGTTCACATGCTGCATAAAAATGTGTGGATTATATGATTTCATATAGAAAAAATCTCAAATTATGTGTATATTATACTGCTGAACAACTATAAGGCCATACAAATTTAAATTTTCATTTTGAATAACCCACTAACACAATTTTTCAAAAAATTTTTTTAATTCCTATTGTGCTAATTATTCCATTTTTTTTATTTAATTTTTTTCAGGTATTACTCATTGATGATTTTAACTTTCTGAAATTATCCAATAAGTTTGATAAAAAAAACAATATTTTTAATTCCATAATATAATATACAAACTAAAAAATTAACTTTGCATAAGCTTAAATGTGAACATAAATTAATTTAAATCATGCAAAGTTAATTTTTTAAAAAAAAATAAGATCCTCTGACTGAAATTTAGAATTAACAGATTATGCAAAATAAAAATTAACTTTGTATAGTCTAATATTAATTACATGACTATTAAATTTTTTTTTGAATTATCTGATATTCTATGGAGCTCTAAATTGATTAGAATCACAAGACTAAGGACTGTTCTGCATTACTAATCAACCTCATCATTATGACTTCTATTAACTTCAATATTTAGAAATTACAGTTAGCTCTTTCAAAACTGATTCTGTCAAAACTAATAACTTGCCAAATTAGTTAAAATTCAAGAATTGATTAAATTTAAATATCTGAATAAAAAATACTTAATAATCTTAGTATTTGTAATTAAATTTAAATAATTTTGAACTCTTTAGAATCGTCTTATTGAGTCAAATACTCTAGTAGTTGTTTTATCCAAATTGGGTCATTGGATTAAATTTTTTAATACTATTTTAATATGCACAAATATATTACTTATTGGCTTTAATTACATAACCATAATAAGGTATTTTATTTATAGTCACACCTCTATACAATCACCAAAATAGGGTGCAACAGACTTGGTAATTATAGAGAGGGACAACTATATATATTAATTTAATTTTCTTTAATTGCAAGTTCTCTCTAAATGCAAGATATTTTGCTGGCCTTTTGACTTGCACTTAAAGAGAGTTGACTATATAAAATTATTTTAAATTATTTTAAGATTAATTAAAGATTATTATAAAATAAAATTATTATAAATTATTATGAGTATTATAAGTTAATTATAAGATATAATTTTGATAATTTTATTATAATATTTAAGATTATTTATTATCAATTGTTAATAATATTACCTATATAGTATTTAAAGTTTCTATTAAAAAATTAAAAAATAATTATATTTTGATTTTTTTTTGTTATTCAAAGTGCCCACTTTAGGAATTGGGCTTTATTCAAAAATGATTGAACTATGGTGTCCTATATAAAAAACTGTTTGATATTTGTATACAAATGTACAACTAGCTATACCTGCACTTTTTATTGTCTATTTAAGTAGCAATCTGAAGATTCTATACTAGCTGCTATACCTGCAACCCACCTACTGGACATTGCCTATTTTAAACCCTTTGATCATTTCTTCCTATCAGTTTATCTTGTATTACTAAAACATAGTTCCAGTTTTTTTCCATTTTTTAGAACTAATTTATCTTTAATAAAAAACCTTAGAGTATTTTCCTGTTTTACAAAGATATCATCTACACTTTAGTAATTATTGCTATAGCTGTGACAACACTTGCAAAACAAGATTACCCCTGGCCTTTTATTAATAACTATTTCTGTTCTTGTAAAATTTACCTGACTCTAGTACTCTTCCATTTTTTTTGGTTTTCTTCTTTAAGAATGCTTTCATTAGGGGAGTGACAAAAATCAGGTGATTTTTTAGAAGGGGAGGGGTAAAAAAAGTTAACATTATATATAAGAACCTGACTATATATATATTAAAGAAGAGGGAGGGGGTAGGCCTCTGATAAAAAATAATTAGGTAATTAATGACACTGCCTTACCTAGTTGTTTTTTCTAGTTTTACTCCTCTTAGTATATATCTCCAAATCATATATTCTTTTTTTTTTAGTACAATACTGGTAATCTAGTTGGTAGTGTTACAGATTAATCTGTAACTTGTACTAAAAAATCTAATTCAGATAGCAATACTTAATCACTTTGCTACAACTAATTTTAATTATACTAAGGCAAGTATTTTTATATAATAGTCTAATTTCTCTATAATTATCAAGTTGGTTGCGCCTATTTTGGTGATTGTATAGAAGTAGACTTTAAATAAAATATCTTGTTATGGTCATTTGACCAAAGGCCAATAAGTAATATATTTGCACATATTTGAAATACTATTAAAAAATTTAAAATGTTGAATAGTAAAAAACTTTTGATCTCAGTAGCCCAATTTGGATAAAACAACTACTAGAGTGTTTGAATCAATGAGATAATTTTAAAAAGTCCAAAATTACCTAATATAATTACAAAATGCTAAGATTATTAAGGATTTTTTACTTAATTCGTGATTCGTCTAAAAACCAGTGAAATAACATAGTAAATCGTGGGGAAATTTACTATTGTTTTTTGCCTTTTCTGGAATCTAGAGATTCCAAAGGACAAACCGATTTTCTACTAATTAAACATCTCTTTTAAATTAAATAAAAATTGTAGAGGTGAAAATACTGGTCATAATAGCAGTTAAAATTATTAGAATCAGCCCAGTAGATCACGAAATATGAGCATTTTTGTCTTTGAAACTATATGGTGTAAACAAAAAAGTAAACATCTAATTGTAAAAACAAAAATGCTCATATCTTGTGACCCACAGGGCCAATTTTAATGATTTAACTGCTATTATGACCGAAATTTGCTCCTCTACAACTTTTACTTAATGTAAAAAAGACGTTTGCTTAGTAGAAAATCAGTTTGTCCTTTGGGAAACTCCAGATTTCAAAAAAGACAAAAAATACATAGTAAACATATCTTCACTGTTTACTATGTCTTTTCACTAGTTCTTAGGCAGATCACAAATTAAATATTTAAATTTAATCAATTCTTAAACTTGTAAAGTAATACAAATCTTAATAATTTTAGAAGTATATAATTCGATTTTAACAATCCTGGGCACATTAGAATTATTATATTGAAACAAATATTTTTTAGTTGTTTTACACAAATCAGACTACCGTATCAAAAGTTATTTGCTATCAAACCTTTAAGAATTTTTAATAGACTATATAAGAAAAATATTTGTATAGGCATAGGATTGAATCAGTTAGGTACAGGTTAGTGATGCCACCGAAATTGATTTTTGAAAAAGGCCTATTTGTCTTCATTAGAGAAAATTAAAATTTTTTATAAGGAAGAGCAAATAAAATTTATATAGATATGTTCCTTATAATTTCGTCTTTCAAGTAAAATAGGTCAAAAACAATTTTATCATCAAATTTTAATTTCAGGTTTTAGAACCCGAAATGCTTTTGTCCTCATGTATAGTACAGGTCTTTTGGCTCTGAATTTGTATGGATATGGCTGAGTTGGTTCAGATTTAGTAGACTATATAGAACTATGTAACTGTGCCAATTGGATGATAAATAGCTTAGTACATGATTTAATACAGGTAATGAACATAAATTTATATGCTATCATAATAATGAAGTAGATTAAATATTAAAATATAAATTTATAGGTAATTAATATAAGATATACAACAACTCTCTCTGCTGAACCTTTTTCCAAAAATTGATCAAAACAAAAACTTACAAATACATAAATTTTCATTAAAAAGCTATCCAAAAGCTTTTAATAAAAAGAAGAGCAACTACAAAAATACTAGCAGTGTATTAAAGCAAAATTAGCAAAGACAGTGTATCTAGAAAATTACACACTATTATAAAAAAATTTGGGAAATTTTTGGAGATTTTGGGAATTTGGCTTTGACTCTGAAAATTTCTGATCAATCAATACATAAACAATACCAAAACAAACAAATAGGAAAACAACAACTAATATAAATTAACTTGTTACAAATTTGGGTAGAACTTATATCAGTTATGTATTTGAATAATTAAAGATCAGCAAAACAAATAAACAAATAGAACACAAATACAACAAAAAACTATAACAAATAATAAAACACTATAGAATATCTTAAGGAGTTTAAAGGGTTATTTAGCAAACAGAACTAGAAAATAGTATCACTGTTAGAAACACAAAACTGGCTTATATTGCAAAAGGATAAAGTAGTTGCAGATTTCTTAGGAATTGCAAATTCAGGAATAGTACATATCATTAGAAATGCAATAGAACTACAACTATATACAATTTAAAAATAGAGTATAAAGTAAAATGCATAATACAAGAAATAAAATTTCAGAGATAGTTCAACTGAAAGAAAAAAAGAGAATTTAGTAGGCAGTTAGCAATTGTCTTATTAGAATCAGGTACTACTAATTATGGCAATAGTAAGTTAGTAAATTAAATAGAAAGCTTTATTCTAGCACTAGAAGAAATAAGAAAACAGTGAAAAGAAAAGAAGAGACATAGTCTAAAAAAGTTAAAAAAGATATACCAACAAATAGAGAGAAGGAGAAAGTTCTATTAAAGAACAAAAAAGATAATAAAAGAGAATCAAAACAAAAAGGGAAAACTAAAGAAACCTCCAACTTAACACATAAAAATGTACAAACTTATCTAAATATAAAAGATGTTTTATTTCTAGCAGAATGAAGTACTATGGACTATAGTACACTCAAAATACAGAAAGCACTTAACAGCAATATAAACAAGAATGCTACCAATAAAAGAAAGAGAGAAAACCTGATCTCTTACAGAAGGATACAAACAAACAGCCCTCTACTCTTACAGAAAGTACTATTTAAAACTCTAAATGCTCAAAAGAAGATATCACAGTTACATCTCAACATAATACTGAAGGTACCATATGCGTTCAAAATTAAGCTACCTTTTTTGGCCAAAAAATTATACAAAAAACATAAAGTAGCTTATTTTTGAAATATTGAGTTTTTTGAAAATTGAAAAACGTACTAATAAAAGTTGTCTAAATACTACCAAATTTTTACTATAGGTGTATTTTGATGTGCTGCCCTATAAAAAAAGTGGTACAGGTTGTAGTACAGATTGGTGTTAGAAATGCTTGAAATGGCACAGATCTTGTAGTATGTACAGGAAGATTTTACGGAATGGCATGGTAAAATGGTACAAATATTGTGGCAAAGAATAGCACATAATATTATGTTATATGAATAGCATATTTAAATAGCACATATGTGTATGTTATACATGTATTGGCTCATGATACATATTGACTTATTTTGCGGAGAGCAGAGGTTTAGTAAAGGATTTTTTTAAAAAAAGAGCAATATCTCATAATTTCACTAATAAAGCTTCTCTGTGTGTCTTAACAAAAAAAATTCTTTACAAAATTTTACTTCATATACAGTTAGCTTGTTTATCTTATATTAATTACTTATATAAATTTATGTTTTAATAGTTAATCCATATTGTTATCACAGTAGCATGTGAATATATGTTTATTACCTTTACCTGTACCAAATCCCATGCTGATTTGACTAGTAAACTGATGTAAAACCTTAGCTATTTATAGTCCAATTAGCATGGGTACTCAGTCCTGTATGGTCCATTGGATCCAAGTCAACTAAGGCTATACCTGTACAAATTCAGATCTTGACCTGTGCCAAAATGATCTGTGCCTTTAAGGTACATTTTTCTTATAGGGCTGAACAACTTTACTTAATCGAACTTTTGAGGTTTACTTAGTAAAAAAAAGTTTTATATATAGCTACTGTTAATGAATTTTTTAAGATTTTAAAAAAATCAGAAAAGCTTATTTTAGATAGCAGCTTATTTTCAGACATGTATGGTACTATTGTACTACTAAAGAATAAATATTCTACAATAAAGACAAAGCAAGAAGATATTTATAGCTCAAATGGGCAGTAACAGAAATGAATTAGAGGTTTCCCAAAAGCCTATATTAGACTTCAAAAACAAAATAAAGTCTATCCAATTTATTACTCTTGGGAATTTACCCAAAGAAGCTAGAATTAGTCAAATTAGAAGATACTTAAACAAATATGAATACACTAGCATTATTGAATAGCAAGAAAATAAAAATACAAAAGCAGCATATATTAAACTAAAATAAAGATGCGAATAAGAAAGAGTAATTTTAGAGATTGTTGGTCAATTCACTACGATGCTAGTAGATTATATAAAATAATTCTAGAGCTTTTCAATAAGGAAATGCTAATTGAAAGAAATAAATTCAAAGCTAAGATTACAAATATTTCAAATTATATTCCAGAAATAGCACTATTTAGTCAACTAAGAACACATAAAGTGAAAACATTTTATATTTCCTTAAATAGTAACAACAACCAAAGTAGTATGGCCTGGTTGTACTTTAGCTTCCAAACAGACTTAGAAAATAGTATTAATTCCACATTATACTGTTATAATATAAAATTAGCATGGAGCAAAGTTACGATTGCAATAGGTATAAGTAAGCACAATAATATACATGACAAAAAAGATTATACTAAGAAGAAGCCTATCAGACAAAACCAATATCAGTTCAAGCATTTAAAAGAAAATGAAAATCGAGAAACAGGGCTTTTCCATTTTTACTAGAGAAAAAAAGCTTTGGCCAGGCTCACTATCTAGTTCTAAAGAACATCCAAAACTCAACAAGTTAATCAATTTAGTCTCCAAACCAAAGCAGATAGAAAAGGAAACATTAGCAAACTGACTTATTGCAAAAAATTTTGAAAGATCAAATCATCTGGAAATCTTCTAGAAAGAAGTGCCTTCATACTTTTAACAATCACTCTAGTTGAATTAATGGACATGAATAAGACAAAGCTACCTGCAAGCAATCTTATCCAAAATACACTATATTATTATGTAATACAAAGCAGAAACACTAACACTAAAATAAGCTCTAAAATAAATAACATACAAAGCAAACTCTCAACACATAATAATTATAACAACTTTAATAATACTTTAATAATACTTTTAGTTTTCAAGACTATTACAATCTTAATAGTCAAAATGAAACAACCAAAAACTTTGTACATTGTTGGAATGGGCTGAAGAAGATAGAATTAATGTATTATGTCTAATATCAATAGCAAAAAGAACCATTTTCTAATTCCACAAGATGAAAATTTTGGGAGCTTTTGGGTAAATGCAAATTAGAAGAAAAAGAAAGACTCAGGGGTAGGTCTGCTAATCAAAAAGCAATAGCGAAGTATCTTGGTAAAATTGATTAATAAAATAAATATGTAATAAAAGCAAAATTCTATTTTAAAATTGTGAACTTATCATCATTATGGTTTATACCCCACCTAAAGACCAAAAAATGAATAAGTGCATTCAACAAAACATTGTTGCAAATATATGAATAGATTTATAAATTTATACTTTATTATACTCAGTGATTTCAACTATATTCTGAATCTGGATTTAGACAATTATTCCAATTAGAGCCTCAATATAGCAAAAAATTTTTACTTCACAAATAGATACAAAGACTAGCTAACCCTAGTAGAAAAGAATTTATCTGGTTTAATGGAAGGTCAAGCTCAAGAATTGACCAGTTTTGGTTCTCAGAAAACCTTTTAGATTTCTTCAAAAATATATATATTTCATATATAGATGTATGCACTGAAAGTGATCACAACCTAGCAGCAGCAAGCTTTAATATACACAGATTGATCTCAAAAAATCTACTAGCTCTGAGCTATAAAAAACAAGACTAACAAGTTTTTGAATATTAAAAGCAAATAAAGAAAACTAGAAGCATAACCAGAAAGGTCTTTATAGCTTTTTATTTAAAAGAAGCAGTATAAAAATGTTAGAGTCAGACTCAGATAGAGAAAGTATTACAACTCAAATAGCAATAAATAAGGTGTGGGAATCCTTTGAAGAAGGAATTATTTTTGCTACAAAAAGAAACATACTATACAAAATAATAAAGGGGACTCAAGCGTGTATATAAAAGCAAAAATAAGAAAAGAAGGTTGATATTACATACAAGTACATTACAAATAAGCAAATTATATAAAAAACTTGTAAAGATGTTCAGAATAAGCAAATTAATTGATAGCAGAACTTTAATGGAATCTAACCAAATTATTGTTAAAGTTAATACCAAACTGGATACTCAAATACAAGCTCTTTTAGGTACCTTAACAAGAAATGGTTAGATGATCTTAAAAGATGGTAGCATGAACTTTTTAGATATTGGGGTTTAGAGAGAGAAAAGAAGAAGTTCAATGATATCAAATTGTATACTGACCTTAGATGCAAAATGATACAAAATGATCAAGAAAGAATGCTTAGAAATCTCTTTGACAAACTATTCAGAAGTATTAAATTAGACTGTATTCTAGAAAATGAAATAGTCAGTCAGTTTTGATATCAGATCTAGTAGAAGTTATGTATAGAGCTCAACAACATTTTTAAGTACAGTACCAAAATAGAAACACTTCTAATAAGAAAGTTACCAAGAAATAGAAACAAATCTATGTACCAAAAGAAGAAATCAAGGATGAATAGTATGAAATACTATTAATGGCTATAACAATGAAGGAATGGTTTACGCTGTCAAATCTTAAGAACAAAACTATGCCAGAAATATTGGGTATTGGCTACCTTTTAATTAAAAATGCAAACAAAAAACACATGAATGGTTTAAAAGTTTCACAAGTATCTGTATTGCCTTAGGCCTTATATCTACAAAGTAGAAGCTTGCCCAAATATTTCTAATTTCCAAAGAAGATGTATAGGATTTATCCATCTAATAGTATTACTAGAAACTTTTTGCAAGTGTGTTACTAGAATTATAGCACAAAGACTAGCAATTATTTTCAAAAATAAAAAAATACTTTTGGGATCCAATTTTGCTAGTTTTCCAGGAGATTTGATAGTGAAACCTATCAGTATATTAAACTTGATAATAAAAGATGCCAAAGAAAACAGAAAAGAGCTTTGGTTAGTCTTTCAAGACATGAGAAAAGCCTTTGATTCAGTCCTACTTTCAATACTCAAGCTTGCAATGCAAAGGCTTACACAGGTCAAATGCATGACTATCGAGGTATGCCTATATAATCCTATTATTATACTGATATGCATATTGGGATAATATAGAAAAGATGATATCAGTAAAATAACAGATATTAGTATTAGAGCAATATAAAGGTAAGATATCAGATATAAAATAATATACTTTTTGTTTACTAATATTATTTTGATATAAATATCGGGTTACTATAGAAGGGACAATAATAGTAAACTAACAGGAGCCAGCATTAAAGCAGGATATAGGCATATAAAAGAGCAAATAGCAGTATATAGTTTTTCTTTTTTTTTATTATTCTGATATTCAACTTACATGATTATAGTATAAGATAAGGATATTGGTATGTATAAAGGCAAATAGCAGTATATAGTTTTTCTTTTTTTTATTATTCCGATATTCAACTTACTGTATTTACTCAAAATAACGCATATCTATATATTATTTCGAGGGGATGCATGTTATTTCGAGTATGAGCATAGGTGTTATTTTAAGGTAAAGGTCTAATTTCTAAAAAATTATGCGTTATGCATAAAAAACCTGTATTTCTTAATTTTATATGTAACCTTTCTGATCTAAGCCAGAGTTTTTGACTAAAACAATTCTTATCTCTGCTTGTTATTTGAATTTTTTATTTTAGCAGATTATTAATTCGGTATTTAGAGTGTATATTATATTGGGACGCACATGGGCATTATTTCAAAACCAACATGCTATTTTAAGAAAATGCAATTTTTGAAATAACGCCTATGTGCATTATTTCGAGTAAATACGATACATATTAATAGTATAATATAAGGATATCAGTTTGTATAAAGGCAAATAGCAGTATATAGTTTTTCTTTCTTTTATTATTCCGATATTCAACCTACATGTTTATAGTATAATATAAGGATATCAGTATGTATCAGTCATCCGATTTGTTACATGTAAATTTCATATATATGAAATTTTAAAAAATTACATATAAAATTACTATAAACTTTGAAGTGATGATGTTTTTCAACCTACATATTAATTTAAAATTAAATTTTGCGATTATATTGAGCAAAAGGAGGTGAATAAAAAAACCTTTCATGCCAAGCCACAGTTCTGCCATCTTTGCACAAAACAAAAATGTAATTTCGCCAAAAACAAATATTTATCAATTTTAAGATTATAATTATATGTAAAATCATGCCCTGAACAACTTTACTTAGACGAAGAAAGTAGGTTACCTTTTAAGAAAAATGGGTTGTCTATGTACAAACGTTAAAATTTTTAACTTTGCCTTTTTTTCATTAGGTAACCTACTTTGGTCGCTTAAGCAAAGTTGTTCAGCACGTAATTTTACTCAGTCTAAGGTCAAAACACGTTTTTTTGGCCAATTTCTAGGTGAAAAATGGGTCAAAGTTAGAAAAAAATTTTTTTCTAAAAAATTTTTTTCTAATTTCAACCCCATTTTTCACCTAGAAAATGGCCGAAAAAACGCGTTTTGACCTAGGACTGAGTAAAATTACGTGCTGAACAACTTTGCTTAAGCGACCAAAGTAGGTTACCTAATGAAAAAAGTTTTATATTGCAAAGTTAAAAATTTTAACGTTTGTACATAGACAACCCATTTTTTTTACAAGGTAACCTACTTTCTTCGTCTAAGTAAAGTTGTTCAGGGCATGATTTTACATATAATTATGATCTTAAAATTGATAAATATTTGTTTTTGGTGAAGTTACATTTTCGTTTTGTGCAAAGATAGCAGAACTGTGGCTTGGCATGAAAGGTTTTTTTATTCACCTCCTTTTGCTCTATATAATCGCAAAATTTAATTTTAAATTAACATGTAGGTTGAAAAACATCATCGCTTCAAAGTTTATAGTAATTTATATATAATTTTTTTAAAATTTCATATATATGAAATTTACATCTAATATTTGTGTAACAAATCGGATGACTGGTATAAAGGCAAATAGCAGTATATAGTTTTTCTTTTTTTATTATTCCAATATTCAACTTACATATTAATAGCATAATATAAGAATATCGGTATATTTAAAAGCAAATAGCAGTATATAGTTTTTCTTTTTTTTATTATTTCGATATTCAACTTACACATTTATAGCATAATATAAGGATATCGGTATGTATAAAGGCAAATAGCAGTATATAGTTTTTCTTTCTTTTATTATTCCAATATTCAACTTTACATGTTTATAGCATAATATAAGGATATTGGTATGTATAAAGATAGCAGTATATAGTTTTCTTTCTTTTATTATTCTGATATTCAACTTATATATTAATAGCATAATATAAGGAAATAGCATAATATAAGAATATCGGTATGTATAAAGGCAAATAGCAGTATATAGTTTTTTTTTCTTTTATTATTCTGATATTCAACTTCACATTTATAGCATAATATAAGAATATCGGTATGTATAAAGGCAAATAGCAGTATGTTGTTTTTCTTTCTTTTATTATTCTGATATTCAATTTATATATTAATAGCATAATATCAGAATATAGCTATGTATAAAGCCAAATAGCAGTATATAGGTTTTATTATTCTGATATTCAACTTATATATTAATAGCATAATATAAGGATATCAGTATGTATAAAGGCAAATAGCAGTATATAGTTTTTCTTTTTTTATTATTCTGATATTCAACTTACACGTTTATAGCATAATAAGGATATTGGTATACAATTGGTATAAGAAAAATATACATCTTTAGTATCACAATATATATAGCTTAAATAATATATTTATTTATTATATGTATTAAAAAAATGCAAATAAAATGAATAAGAAAAAAAAAGATCAATTTGCTTTTTTTTTTAGTTAGCACTGCTTTCCTCTTCCTCCTTTGATTCTAACAAACTTTTTAAAAAATTTGTGGAACTTGCAAGAGTCTCTACAATTTTATTCTCATCAAGATCCTAACAGCTAGATTTACATATATGGAAAACAAAATTAATAATTTGAATTATGCATTAGTTAATACATTTTACTTAATTACCTAATGATAAGTTAGATTCTTGCTAACTAATTATAGTTTCACCTTCTGATATTAGAGAAGAATTTCATTAGTGCATTGGATTTTCTAATACCAAAAAAATATATACAATAAATAATAATTTGTAAAAGTCAACTTTGTAATTTTATATATTATTAGTATAAGAATTAACTGACACATACCAATTTCCTTCTTTTTATCTTTTTCATCAACAATCTCTTTTGCCTTAACTTTGTAAACAACAGCCTCTTTTGATTTATCTTTTTCGTCAACAACCACTTTCAATTTACCTTTTTCATTAACAACCTCTTTCGATTTACCTTTTTTATTAACAACCTCTTTCGATTTGTGATTGTCAACAACAGCCTCTTTCAATTTACCTTTTTCATCAACAGCCTCTTTCGACTTACCTTTAATAGTATTACTAAATTTATTAAAGATAGCCAGTTGATTGATTGCTTTTTGTCAAATTCAGAGCCAAGGTTAGTTTCACATAGTTATAATTAAACTAACAGTATTACTATTTTTACCTCTAGCAGTCAAATTTTTTTTGATTTTTTTAATTTTGAACATGTACTATATATGCTATAGTGGAGGTTACTGGGCCCAGCTATAACAGAAACATAGTCACTATCAGTGCTTTCCAAGTTGTTGCTATCAGGATTGTTAATATAAGTATTTTCATTATTAGGGTTATCAATATTGAGAGAGGGGTTATGATTATTGTTATCAGGAGAGGGATTATCATTATCATTATCGGAATAGAGGTTATCATTATTGTTATTGAGAGAGGAGTTATCGCTATCTCTATCAGTAATGCAACCATTGGGGTCAGTATATAACCTTGATATAAATCAAGATAGTGCATTTTTAGGTGGAGCTGTATTTTTATTGATTAAACCTGGAGGTTTTGCCACTAGTATCTTGTATATTTCTTTTTTACAGCTGACACATTTTCAGCTAACAATAATATATTTTTCAACTAGAAGTAAAAAAAAAAATTTTTTTTTTAAAAAAAATCATATATATATATATAAGAATTGCATTGCTAAAGAAATAAAAAACAGTTTTCGATTTTATCATTTCTTAGATTTAGTCATCGGTAAAAAATATGTTACTATCAGGTTTTTTAAAGCTAAATCCAGTAAGAACAAATAATAAAATTGAAAACCTGAAGTCTTATTTCCTTTAGCAGCATTAATGTTAAATTCAGAACAATAAAATTTGTTCAGGTTCAAAAATAATTACTTGTGGGTAAGCATAATGCTGATATCTATATAGGCTTAAATCTTACCTTCTGGAATCATTAGCCTTTGTCAAATACTTTGCCATCCAGTCATTGTAGTTGCTGTCACTATTGCAGTTTCTGTTTCTCCGCTTCCTATTAGCCTTTTTAGTATTAGTTTCAGAAATTTCATCGCTATAGTAATCTTGAAACCGCAATGCCCAGTAAATATCAGCAACTGCTTGTTTTTTGGATACATTCTTTGAAAAATTTCTGTATAATGAGTGGCTTTGCATTGTTAATAAATATTTAAAGTGCTTATTCATTTTTGGAGTTTCTTAAAAAAAATAAAAATTAAAATAAAGTGAAAATAAATAACAAAATAATGAAAAATTAAATTAAATTAATGAGTAAAAATAAATGAAAAATAAATTAAAAAGAATAATAACAACGATAATATTAAATAATAATAAGAGTGAGATGTATAGTACCAATATTTATATATGTATGTTAATAATAATAATATATCTGCGAAGCTCGCATATTCTTTCTTCTTCTTTTTTTTTTGTCATTCATGCTTGCTAGCTGCATTTTTTCAAAATATATCTCATGTTAATGTTTATGGTATTGCCAGATTACATATTTCACTTGGTCGTTAATAGAGGATATGCATAATAGCCAAAAGAGAGTTGGTGATAAAATAATCTCCAAATTTATGCTATTGCTTGACAGGGTCTGGTTTATCCTGTTTGTTTAGACCCTCAATAACTAAGAGGATTTCAGTCTATTATAATAAAAAAAAATTACATGCATAAAACAAATCTATCAAAAACAAAAATAAACTAGCTGTTACGAGTACATTCATAATTTATATTAACCCAGTATTGTTATAGATAATACAAAAATAATACTATATGGTATTATTTTTATATTATCTATAACAATACCAGTATAATGTAAATTATGGATACTGGCTTATATTTTTATCAGGACCTGATGCTTATATTTAAACATAAAAAAAATGTACTCGGAGTGCTACTACGATATCATTTTTACTACCTATATTGATACTTTCACTATTACCACTTTTGTTATCACTGCTGCTGCTGCTAATATAAATTGGTGAAACTGGAGGTTTTCGCTTTTTATCTATATATATATTTATATACAGTCAACCCTCCATAAATGCAACCTCCATAAATGCAATACCTCTCTAAATGCACGTTTTTTCTATTCCTTAAAATGTTATTAATGCTAATGCAGTTCTATATTCTGTATATGCACGTTCTCTTGAATAACATTTTATATCACACTATCCTCTCTAAATGCACGTGGCCAATCAAATTTTAGTATTTAAGATAGGTTATACAGTTTTGGTAGAAGTTACACAAACTTGATAATCTAATTTTTAAAGCTGCAATTTAATTGGCTCTCTCTAAATGCAAACCTCCCTAAATGCACGTTGTAGGCTTGTCCCTACGAGTTGCATTTATGGAGGGTTGACTGTATAAATAATAGCCTGGCTTAATACATAAAATTACACAAAATATAAAATCCCTGATATATATATTACCTTCTGAAGAAGATGAAAATGATGACTTTTTTCTCTTGCTCCCACTTCCAATATGCCTTTTTTTCATTATATTGTCTTCTATGTGAAACAACTGTATTCATGTTTTTAATATGTAAAAAAATAATAATTGTGAAAAAAAATTTTGCGAATTGAAACAAAACTTAAAAGAATTGTGAATTAAAACAAAACTAAAAAGAATAGTGAATAAAACAAGATAAAGAAACTTATCCTATTTATATTTATAACGCTTTAAAAAATTACATATTGCTAATAATATATGATCGAACTTTAGTCTGATTGAACTTTAGTTACATTAATATCTGTAATTTTTTTAGAATTTTTAGATAAAAATTCCTGATATTATTATATAAACTTATATCAATATCTGGTTTATTATAATATATTTTTATTGAGAATTGTGTTTTACCAAATTAAATTTGCAAATCCATATAAAATAAATTTTTATAAAAATAAATTTTAAGGTAGTTTTATAAGCAAATTTTAAAGATATGAAGGTTTTTTTAAAAATAAATTGGCTTTTGTGTAATATGGTATAAAACACTATAGGTGTGTTTTAGTAAAACTTTCTATAATAATTATAAAATAACATAATTATTGATCTATTAGAATGTTAATGAATTTTTGGTTAAAATGAATTTATAACAAAGAAAATTTTAAAATACTGATATCTATTTAGTATTATATTTTACCAAGGGAAAATCACAATTCGGAATTTTAAATTTTATAATATACCAGGTTCAGTATATTTGTTTTCTTAGAGATTGTATCCTAAAATTTAAAATCCCGAAGCCTATGCATGAGTACATAAATGACAGTACGTGCTTTGTTTTGATGATATAAGAAAACAAAAAAAACACATTGTGACACATGTATATACACTCTTCTCTATTTCTCTCCAAAGGTAATAAAAAAACAGTTTCTATTTTTTTTTCTATACAAGA
This sequence comes from Gigaspora rosea, assembly GCA_003550325.1. Taxonomy (NCBI): domain Eukaryota; kingdom Fungi; phylum Glomeromycota; class Glomeromycetes; order Diversisporales; family Gigasporaceae; genus Gigaspora; species Gigaspora rosea. Next base: position 124,093 of record QKWP01001346.1, on the reverse strand, counting down.
AGCACTTACTACCGTATATTGCCGAAAATAAGCAACCTCCTAAAATAAGCAACCCCAGTTTTGATCCAAAAACGTCAAAATGCCTTTGACCCGAAATAAGCTACCCCTTTGTTGCACCAAAAGATATTTAACAAAATTTTTAGTTCCGAAAATAAGCTACCTTCACGATCGATAAACGTTGCTACATAGTAAAGTCTAAATTTTACTAAGTAAATCGATCAAAGTCGCATAAGTAACCGTGTTCAGCAGATCAAAATACGCGTATCCTAAAAATTTCATAAAAATCAGAGAACTTTTTATTATTTGATGTTTAATTTATACGTTCAACGGTTTTTTTTTTACAAAAAAAAAACCTGTTGAACGTAAAAATTAAAAGTCAAATAATAAAAACATCTCCGATTTTTATGAAATCTTTAAGATACGCGTATTTTGATCTGCTGAACAAGGTTACTTATGCGACTTTGATCGATTTGCTTAGTAAAATTTAGACTTTACTATATAGCGATTATAATCGATCGTTTTATAAGTTACCCCGATTTTTTTCTGCATGTTTATTTATTGTTTATAACATATTTATTTATTGCCTACAGCATATTTATTTATTGTCTACAGCATATTTATTTATCTATTTTACTTGTTAGAGTTTGTGTTCGAAAATAAGCTACCTCTTTGTTGTGCTTTAAATTACTTAAAATAGTAAATAACCCGAAAATAAGCTACCCACAGTTTTTTTTTGTTAAAAATTGGCAAAAAAAGGTTGCTTATTTTCGGCAACATACAGTATATCACTTCGAAATGCAAAAGTCTTCACATTATCCTACATGAGTCTCTCATGTGCCTCAAGTATTTTTCATTTATCCTCAAGTGTTTTTAGTTTATCAGTAACCGTCGAAAGAAACAAAAATAAAAAAATGAAAAATTGAATGAAAGAGGTAATAAATTAATAATATTACATACTGAAAGAGGTAATAAATTAATGATATTACATACTGAACATATATAATATTAGGGTAGCTGTGCAATATTGTCATGCTAGTGTCATGCTAAAACCAGGAATATGATGTACATCACGAAATTTTATATATAGATATTAATCGATATATAACAGTTAATCGTTTTATATCGATTAAAAATAACGATATATATCGATTAACTGGTTAAAATTCGATATATATCTATTGTTATAGAATAAATTTTAGTTAATTTTGGTAGAAATTAGTTAGAAAATTAAAACTTAATAAGGAAATTTTGTAATGACTGTATTTAGTAATAGTGATATGTAAAATTGATGTGCAATGACACTCAATGACGCTTAGTGACGCTTAACGACACTTAGCGACGCTTAACGATGCTTGCGACACTTAACGATGCTTAGTGACGCTTAATGACGCTTAGTGACATTTAATGACGCTTAGCGACGCTTAGCTCAATAGATATATAAACCCACCTTATTTCCCTTAGTTTTAGATAGATCCAGACATTATATTTTATATTTACCTTTATATTTATTATCTCCTCTCTTATTAAAACTCTTGGGATTTCTAAGGCACAGACACCTTGGAATAGCCCTCTTGTTAAATTAATAAACTGTCTATTATCTCTTGTTGTTTTATACCAAACTGCTACAGAGAAGTGTGTAGTTTCTTACAGATATAAAAGAAACTATACTTCCCTCTTGCACACCGCTTCACGCCCAAAGTAAGGGATCTCAGGAGCCGTGTGATTGTTACTCTATCGGAATTAAAGAAGGCTTCCAGTACTATAACATTTGGTGCCTTCTGGCGGAAACCTAATTAAACTATTGGATATTATTGAAGAATTTGGAAATCTTATTATTACTTTTTGTCAGAAATTTTTATTTTTTTTTGGGCTGTTACTAACTCTCTTGCTGTTTAATTGCACTCTTATTATTCTTTTACCACTTACTTGGACTTTTCTTTTTGTTAGATGTTAACTATTTACTATATTTTGGAGATTAAAATTTTGTTAACAACTTACTACTAACTTTTATTTTTGGAGATATATTCTATTATTCTTTTATTAGTTTCCTGAGACTTGGGAACTGACTTCTCTATATGAATAAAGCATATAAACTATACTTAGAACAAATTGAAGTACACGAAACAAGTCATCCTTCCTCACTCGCAGTAGACGTTTTACAAGCCTACCATCTAGATTTATCCTGTACCATCTGTTATCCTGTTGCTAATTTATACCGTCCTTTTCGACGATTTTGGGGAACATAACGAGACAATTATTTTGCTACTCAATATTCACAAAAGACAAACGACTCTTACTGTGTTTTAGTTACTGCTACTGATTATAATACTAATAGAACCGCTACTCGAGATATTGTTTTTAGATGCCGCTATAACAACGACCTTTTAGACCCAAAAGAAGTTATTGCTGGTCTACTCCTTGCACATACCCCCTATACTCTTGCACCTATCTTACCTCTTAATTTTGAAGCTACCCTACTTGATCTTCATATTGAGGACCTTTTACCTTCTACGCCTGTTCCCACTCGACTAAGGACTGAAAACCTTTTATTTGATTTTCAAAATCAATTAGGAAGAACTGAATTAAACTTTGATGTTTCTCCACCAAGATCTTTATTTACTTTAGAACCTGAACAATTAGCTGACACTGGTGTTGGTTCTTCCACTAATACTTATATACCAATCCCTCCAAGCCTTGCACTTCCTTCTTCACCTATCTTAGAAATTCCATATCATTATACTCGAGAAACTTCTCCTCCTCCACAAAATTGATTTCTTTGCTATATACAACAAACCTTTATTTCTGCTCGCACAACTGTTTCTCTACCTCCTCCTGTAACTGAATTTTACCCTACTATTAATTTAGATATAAACGTTACTCCACATCATATACCTCCACTGCTTAATACACCTTCTATTAACAACCAAAACTTAATTGACCCACTTGATCATTATATTCAAAACCAAGACGCTACTATTGTTAGAGCTGACTCCCCTCCACAATTCAAGAAAATAAATTTACAACCTCTTGTTGAAGAATTAAACCCTATCTTACCTCCTAACCAATCAGAAAATCTAATGGATGATCAATCTTTACGAACTGCTGCACAAGCCATAACTGATCTTGCTGCTGCCCTTGGACAAGGCTCTGAGAAAACTCTTATAACTGTTGCAAATTTTTATGGAGATGGAACCCAAGATCCTGCTGACTAGCTAAAGAGATTTTGAAGAGCCGCTACTGCTAACCAATGGAGTGCTGAACGAAAACTTCTACTTGCTCCTGTGTACCTTAAAGGTGTTGCTCTGAACTAGTACCAAGCTTTAAATCCAGTACCTAATGCTTTTAATGATGATGGTAACCAGAACCGAAGTTTCCAGCATCTTTTTAGGACACGTTTTATACTACTAAGCAAAAGGCCCTTTGGCAAAAACAGCTTTTCGATATTTAGCAAGGCCCACAGAGACTGAAGATGGATATGTCAACCGATTTCGTACATTACAAAAAAAAGTGGACCCATTCAGTGTTTTTCCAGCTGACTTTGTTAAACAATTTTTTATTCAAGGCTTACGTACTGAGTATGCAGTTAATGTTCAAGCTGCTATACCTAATACCTTGGCCAATGCTATTGAAGTAGCCCTTCGCTGGGAAACTGAAAAACTAATGACTACCTCTACTACTAATACCGACCAAGCTATTCAACAACTTACAGACCAAATTGCTAAGCTTAGTATTAATTTAGCCCAGACACAGACTACACCTACTTCTTCTGTTAATTATGCTGACAACCGTGCCCAAACCCCTCGCATGAAAGAACCTCCTATTTGTTATTATTGTGGATGCACTGGACATTTTATTCGTGATTGTAATATAGAAAACAGGACCAACAACAAGGATCAAATTCTCGACGCAATAATAATAACAATAACTGAAACAGAAATAACAACCAAAATAGGGACCGAAATGGTCGCTCTTCTGACTGCTATTCCAATAACAGAGACCGTTCTCGCAGTCGCAATAATTCTCGTCCTAGAAGCCAATCTAGAGATAATAATTACAGAAGCCGAAATGATGATAACTATCTCTCTTACCAAAACTCCTCTAATCGATCTCCTTCGCCTTATCATCGAAGTGTTAATTATCTTACACAAAATCAGACTCAGACACCCTCTCTTACTGCTAGCAAGTGGGAAACACTACTCAATAATCCATCTGTCTGAGGTGCCTTGGCTCCCACTTATATGAGGAAGCCAAAAATGCCAATCTTGTTCAAACTCCTGCATATACTACACCTGTTAAATGGAATGTCTCTTTGCAGAATAAACCCTATCAAGCTATTATTGATAGTGGTGCCTCAATTAGTATGATTGCTCACAAGGCAGTCAAGGAACTTGGATTGACTATTGAAAAGGCCTCTAACAGCCTTATCGTCCCTGCAGTTGGAACTTCTACTCGACCTTTAGGAATTATAAAAGACCTGCCAATTAAAATTGACCATATTACTATTTCTCTTACTGTGGAAGTAGTAGACACTACTTCTTACTCTCTTCTCTTGGGAACTGACTGGAATCAAAAGGTTGAAGCAAACTATAATTGGAAAAATGGCTGTTATACCTTCAGATGGGAAACAAGAAACATACTATCCCTACTACTTATGAAAGCAACCAACCCCTACCCAGTCAACCTACTGTTACTGCACCAGATGAATTAGACATTTATGAACCAGAATACTTATATCCTCGAGAAGCTTATACTTTTGATCGAAAAGACTTAGACCAATCTTTCTTACCAGAAGAAAATGAATGGACTACTTATCATCCTCGCCGTAAAAGCAGAAAAGTTCCTAAACAGCATGTTTGTGGGAATTGTAGTTCTCCTGACCACCTCTTTGCAAATTATCCTGCTAATCAATGTAACTGATGCCAGAAATTTGGACATATTGCTGTTAAATGCCCCAAACAAGCCCCAAGGCATACTACCTGTCCTATTTGCAATGACTCCAACCATCTATATAGGGACTGCCCCAATAATGTCTGCAGATGATGCAGTATATTAGGACATATTGAAGCCTACTGTCCTCTTGCTACTTGGAAAAGACAAAACTTGGTTTATTAGTGTGGATGTACTCTTGATCAAGTTGATAGTAATCGTCTACCTACTCATAGCTCTTGCCGTACCCATTATTGTTGCCAATGTAAAGTTCCTAACAGGCCTGAAGTTCTTAAACTTCTTGAAGAAACTTGTATGCCCAGAATATTATAATGATTTCCACTGTGCTCTTGACCGGAAAGATCCTAAAAGCGTCCATTTCTTTACTCAAGGTGAAGAACATGGAATGCTTGTTAAATACAAAGTATGTGATAAGTCAACACAAGGTCTAGAATGTGTCAATTAGACAGTCTTCGAGAAGAATTATGGTTTTGTGAATTGGAACACCTCTACGCATACAAAGCTAGCCAAGATGTTCAATATAACCCTAAATATAACCTCTGGACCCGAATCAAACATTATACTGAATTAACAAAGAATGCTGGACATCAATATGAAATAAATCAGACCAGAATTTACTGACTTGCAAAGATTCTCTTGGATGAAAATGACCAGACCATCGCCCAGGCCTTAGAACTTTTAACCTCCAACTGCATAACTTAATCTTGAAGCTATGAGGAAATGCAACTTATATTGCAAGCTGAATTGGACCTATTATCAGAAAATGATATTGATCCACTACAAGCAATTTTGGATGAATCCTTTGATACTAGCCACCCAGACTACGACCAGAAGTATGCTCTCGCTGTACTTAGAAGAAACTTTACAGTTCCTGTCGACTTTTCCAGGAATGTTTACATATTAAACACCAAGAAGAATTAAATGCAAACCAAGGATACTGTGATGATTGCAAACTTCCAGATCCAGAAATCTACTCTCTACCTACTAAAGAAACTATTAAGGAATTGGGTGATAACTCCTAGTTTTATCAACTTCAACAACAATTGCAACAACAAGATCAACTGATAAAACAATTACAAGCAAGAATTGAAACCTTGGAAACCACCAATGCCACTTTACTACGCTTTTTTCAAGAAGAAGCCCAAAAAGGCTCACCAATGTGCTAATGCTTTGGATACACTCTACAAAATTTTTAGAGAATCCTAGGCAGGATCATAAACTACCTGTCGACCCAAACCAGGCCCTTATACCCAGACCTGTAAATATCATTACTCTCGAATATGAAGAATATACCCTATCGACCCAGACCTCTTTGACTACTTAATAAAGAACAAGGCCTAGCTTTCCGAAAATTATTGGAAGAATTTGCAGACCTTTTTGCAAATGATATAACTAAGCTAGGATGAACCAATTTGGTTACTCACCAGATCTATACTGAGGATGTATACCCTATTCGTTCTCGCCCTTATTCTGTACCCAAGAATTTATACAAGAAGAAATCCAAAGAATGTTAAAGCATAAACTTATTCAACCCTCTGATAGCCCTTGGACCTCACCTGTTGTTCAAGTACAAAAGAAAAATGGCAAATATGATTCTGTGTAGATTACAGAAAAGTAAATGCTGTCACTAAAAAGGATGCTTACCCTCTACATCGCATTGATGAAATGCTTAATGCCCTTACAGGATGCTCTTGGTTCTCTACTCTTGATCTTGCGAGTGGATATTGGCAAGTTGCCATGGACTCCATGACAAAGAGAAAACTGCCTTCACTATACGATACGGAATTTATGAATTTAATGTAATTCCTTTGGTCTTTGCAATGCTCCTGCAACCTTCCAAAGGCTAATGGATCGTGTATATAAAGAATTGCATGAAAATTTGTAGTTGTTTACTTAGATGATACAATTGTTTATTCTAGAACATTTGATGAACACTTGACCAATTTAAAAAGAGTATTGAATGGAATTAAACAAGCAGGACTCGGACTTTATATAGAAAAGTGTACCTTTTGGATGCACCAACTACCATTTCTTGGACACTTAATCTCTGCTAAAGGTATTGCCCCTGACCCTCAAAAAGTAGAAGCTGTCCAACGGATTTAACCTTCTAAAACCTTACAGCTCTTCGATCGTTTCTTGGACTTGCAGGATACTATCGCCAATTTATTCAAAACTTTTCATCAATCGCTCGCCCTTTGAATTCTCTTTTGCAAAAATATAAACCCTATCACTACAAGACAAACAACAAAAAGCTTTTGAAGAATTAAAATCTAGACTCATTACTGCTCCTATATTAGCATATCCAAACTTTAAAGAGACATTTATATTTGCTACCGATGCTTCTTATAATGGCTTTGGTGCCACACTAAGCCAACTAGATAGAAATGGAAAAGAGCTCACTATTGACTATGCAAGTAAAAGCCTGCGAAAAGAAGAAATGAATTATGCAGCAACTGAACTAGAATGTGCTGCAGTTGTATGGGCCATAGAACATTTATATAAATACTTGGGTGCTACAAAATTCATCTTAGTTATAGACCATTCAGCATTGAAATGGTTACGGACTGCTGAACCCAAAGAAAGAATTAGAAGATGGATCTTGAAGCTCCAACCAGTGTATAAAATCTGACTTACAAAACATGTGCACAAACATGTGCACAATGTGCACAAGGTAAAATTTTATATGTAAAGCTAATGAAAACATGTGCACATATGCACATTGTGCACATTGATTTTATATACTGGCTCCAACCATATAATTTTGGAATTATTCATAACCAGGACGAATTCACTCGAATGTTGATGCCCTCTCATGGTTGTCGACTCAGACCATTATACCTGCTAAATCTCATGAATCTGACCAATATTATAATCTCTACCACTATTTGGACACAGACCAAATGCAGATGGACTTACGGACCAAGAAAAGAAAAGACTTATGACCCAGGCTAAATATTTTGAAATTAGACATCACCTTCTCTATAAAAAGAATAAAAGAAACCCAGACAGACCTCTTAGTTTATAAAATGGACAGAAGTTGAACCAGTATTATATATGATGCATACCGTATAAGCACGAAATAACGGGCCGGGTGTTATTTCGAAATCCGGGCACCCCCAAAATAGCATATAGTATCTTGAATTAGCGCCCATGCGCGTCCCGAATTAACGCACACCCGATATAACTAGTAACTGATTAGTGCGACAATTCAACTGCATCATTGACCTGGGCCATAAAAACTTAGTATTTATAGCTGTTCTTATCTATATAGTAAAAAATTTACCGAATGGGTATTTTGCCGCTTCGATAAATTTTGGGGATAACTACAGATACAGCAACACGTGACTTATCGACACAGCAGTGGCCCGAGTTAGGGTTAGGTTAGGGTTAGGTTAGCATGTATTTTAGGTAATTCTAGTCATTGCTGTGTTGATAAGTCACGTGTATGCTGTGTCGGTAGTTGTCCCCTAAATTTTTGATTTTGGTAACAGGCGATTGCGCAATATCTTGTTATTTACTGTAATATAAGTGATAAGATCAAATAAAATTCGAGCCAATATTTATGTGGATTGGATGATTATTAAGAATAAAAATGACTATTTGATCAGAAATTATAAGCTCGATTATGAATTTCTTAAAGTCATTTATGAATTTTTGTATGCATATAACCTAGTTGCTTATAAATATCTGTACGTATGCACCTGATTACTTATAAATTTAGTACACTTATTATAATTTTTATACGCTTAGATGATTTATCACTTTGTTACCATTATAATTTTTTAAAAAATATATTATATAACAATATTTTTAGGCCTCACTATGCAAGTTGCTTGCGCGTTATTTTAAAAATATTTGGCTCTGAAAATCAGTTCTTATTCGAAATAACGCGCAGGTCAATCAATTAACGCACAGGAGAGCATTATTTTGCGCTTGTACGGTAAGCACCCCACTGCTAGACATTTGGGAACAGACGCTATGTATTATAAAATATCTGACCGCTATTATTTGGATCAAATGTATAGAGATATACAAGAATATGTGAAGACTTGTGAGGAATTCCAATGAAGTCAAAAAGGTTATAGAAAAAAACCTTTACACCCTATACAAATAGGAAGAGCTTTCAAACGTATTGGAATTGACCTTGTAGGCACTTTGCCTATAACTAAACAAAACAATCGATATATTATTGTTGCTACCAAATACCTAATACGATGAACAGAAGCTCGTGCTGTTCCAGATGCTAGTGCTAGTACACTTACTCAGTTTATCTTTGAAGAGATAATCTGTAGACATGGAACTCCAAAAATTATCTTATCAGACCAAGGTCGCAATTTTATTAGCGAAACTATTAGAATTCTCTGTGAGAATTTCTTATAACCACCCTAAGACAAATGGTAAGGTAGAAAGATTTAATAGAACATTGTATGAATCACTTGCAAAAGTGAAAGGAGATGATGATTGGGATTTGTATATACCTGCTGTTCTCTTAGCATATAGAACAAAAAGACATGCTACTACAGGATATACCCCCTTTCAACTTATATATGGGAGATATGCTACCTTACCAATCGAAGCACTTTTCCCAGTAGAACCTACAGAAATTGATGATGAAATAGACTTTCAAGGAAGTATTCTTCAACGAGCTTATGACTTAATAGAAAAATTACCAACTTATCAGAACCAGGCTAGACAAAATACTGAATGATCATAGCAAAAACAAAAAGTCTGTTTTGATACCAATATTCGAACAGAGACATTTGAAATTGGTGATAAAGTGTGGATACAAAGAAAAGAACTAGAAGCCTCTCACTCAGCCAAATTTGAAGACAAAAGATTTGGATCTATCCTTATTCATGAGAAATTAGACAATGGTGCTTATAAATTGCGGACAATAGAAGGAAAAATTTTACAAAAATATTATAATAGTGATCGTCTTGCTAAATATTATGAGCTACAAATATGGAAACAAGTAGTTGTTATTGATTCTCCTGGAAATTTCTATAAGAAATTTGATCTACAAGGGGATGAAACACAATTTAATTCATAAAACCTCAAAATATATTTATACAACTACCTCTTTTGGAATTTTCCCAAAAATGACCACCCTACATTACAACCTCAAACCTTGTTAGCTCTCCAATACCTTTTTCAGACATGGAAACAAGATAATGTCACCCAAAACTATGCATTGTGGATTACATTACAATGTGTATGGTTATGTGATAATAATGATACCACTCAGACTATTGACCTTACTAATGTAATTACTTCTTTTCTTGAGCCAGACTCAAATAATTTTCTGAACGCTCTAGAAAACACAGAACAATTAGAAATTAACTTACCAGAAGTAAACGATACAGAAGAAATAAACCCAAACTTAGAATTAGAAGACATACAAGAAGAAACATTATCAGTTCCAATAGCTAATCAAGAAGAAGTTACTCCTGCTCCATTATCTGAAAAGTTAAGCAGGATTATACAAGATATTATTCAACCTTATGAACCTCTAACTTAGACCTCTACTCCTTCATATACTGGAATAACGTATCAAAAGAAATTGCAGAAAATTCTCAAATGAATTAAACTCGAACTCGAAATAGACAAAACCAGACCAAGCTACTCGAAGCTTATTATTATCTTGGTAATCTTATAGACAAGTACCCTAATGCTCATAAAGATATTCGATCTATAATTGAGAAGACTCAAGGAGAAAGAAGAGCCCGAGACACATGGAAGTGTGCCCAACAGATAAAATTGCTTTTCTCCAACTGACCTATAGAAAACCTTTCACGAACGACCTATATTACTTATATGATGATTACGAGGTTAACAGATGCTGAACTTTCTCAAGTCTTTCCCCAAATGAGAACTCACGAAGTTCGTTCTTAAAGGGGAGAGAAATGTAATAGAATAAATTTTAGTTAATTTTGGTAGAAATTAGTTAGAAAATTAAAACTTAATAAGGAAATTTTGTAATGACTATATTTAGTAATAGTGATATGTGAAATTGATGTGCAATGACACTCAATGATGCTTAGCGATGCTTAACAATGCTTAACGATGTTTAACGATACTTAGCAACGCTTAACGACGCTTAGTGACGCTTAACGATACTTAGTGATGTTTAATGATGCTTAGCAACGCTTAACGACGCTTGGCGATGCTTAGCTCAATAGATATATAAACCCACCTTATTTCCCTTAGTTTTAGATAGATCCAGACATTGTATTTTATATTTACCTTTATATTTATTATCTCCTCTCTTATTATTAATAAACACTTGGAATTTCTAAGGCACAGACACTTTGAAATAGCCCTCTTGTTAAATTAATAAACTGTCTATTATCTCTTGTTGTTTTATACAGAACTGCTACAGAGAAGTATGTAGTTTCTTATAGACATAAAAGAAACTATACTTCCCTCTTGCATACCGCTTCACGCCCAAAGTAAGGGATCTCAGGAGCCGTGTGATTGTTACTCTATCGGAATTAAAGAAGGCTTCTTGTACTGTAACACTATAATCGATATATATCAATTTCAATATTATAATCGTTATATATCTATAAATCGATTATAATCGTAATTATTTGAAATGATATATAACAATTAACAGATTTTTAATGATTACATACCTGTCACAAAAATTTCAATCCAAATCACCAGGTAAAAAAAAAAAAAAAAA
>QKWP01001346.1:36845-111945 GCA_003550325.1 Gigaspora rosea | reverse complement strand
AAAAAAAAAAATAAAAAAAATTTAAAAAGTTCAAAATCTCTTAAGCCTGTTTAATCCACAAGCAACCAAGGATCATAAATATATATGCTACAAATTGTGCCAAAAAACTTAAAAAAAAAAGCCCATTTCGACCTATTTTTACCCCTCTCTCCCTTTTACCCCTCTTTTCTCTTCCTTTTTTTTTCTTTCTCTTTTTTTCTCTTTCTTTTTTCTTTTTAATATTTCGAATACATTTGAAATATTTTAGGATGATCTGTAACCTGGATCATATCAAGGACGTGTTTGACTAATAGTTTCGAAATGTTTTGATGATTTTTGATGATTGTACTACAAAATCAGATTAGATTTCTGTTTTTTTTGTTTATAATTTAGATCTATTAATTTTACATTGTTTTTTTTGTTTTCTTTTTGTTTTTTTTTGGTTAGTTTCATTTATTTGTTTAGTTTCATTTTGTTTTTTTTATTTATATTTTTTTTTATTTTTTAATTTTTTATTTTATTTCTACACTTTACTACTAGCACTTTGCAAGAAATTCAACAACTTTCACCACTTTGCGCAAGCCAACTCAGCCTTTCGATACTTTGCGAGAACACACAACTAATTTCTCTAGCAATTTCTAAATTTCAAGAATACAAGTTTTCACAAGTTTTTGCAAGTTTTTGCAAGGTTTCGTTTTATTTATTTTTTTGTTTCATGTTTTTGTTTTTTTTTGTTTATTTTATTAATTTATTTTATTCTGGCACTTTGCGAAAAACTTCAACGATTTCTGAATTGCAAGATCACGAACACTTACTTTAGTAAATAAAATTTGGTGCTTTATTTATTTTTTTATTTAGTTTGCTTATATTTTTGTTTTTTGGTTCTTTTCTTTTTTTTACTTATTTTTAATTTTATTTTATTTATCACTTACTTCTTTCGGAACTTTGCAAGAAAACAACTTGACTTTTCTTGCACTTTATGAGAATTCTGGCACTTTGCAAGAAGTCGCAAATATGAGCAAATATAATTGAATATAAGCAAATATGAGCAAATATAACCAAATATAATAGATTATTTTTTTTTGTTTTTGTTTTTTTTTGTTTTTTTTTTTTTTTTATTTTTTTGTTATTTTTTTTATTTTTTCATAGAAAATGTATAATATTATATAATAAAATATATAATAATAATAATAATAATAAAATATAAAATTTTTTATTAAATTGCGAAATCTTGTGAAAATATGCGAAAACATGCAAAATCTGTAAAATGTTTAAAAATAAGTATACAGTATAATAGTATTGTTATTAGTGATTTTTAATCTGATATCTATCAATTATTACTGATTATTACTGATTACTATCTTAATCGATAGTCCTCATCAGGGGGATTTAAATCGATTACTATCCAATAATAATAAAAATCGATAGTAATCCCTGTGCAAATTTTGGTGATATAACTGTTATCTTGCTCAACTAGTTATTAATTTATAAACATCTTACTTGGAACAAAGCATACACTGAAACAGCTTTCAGGTGTAAAGTATCTTTACTATATACTTTTTCCCTTTATTTGTTACTATACACTTCTCTTCTCTTTATTTGTTACTATATGCTTCTCTTCTCTTTATTTGTTACTATACACTTCTCTTCTCTTTATTTGTTACTATACGCTTTTCTTCTCTTTATTTGTTATAGTCAAAAGACTAACTTTTGCTCTTTCTATTTATATTAATTCTGCAATTACATATATTGTATAACACTTATAATTCTCTAATTTTACTTTTTTTATTGTAATAAAATAAATTCTTAAATTCTATTAATAAAATTGTCTTTGTTACAGTAATCGATGATCACAATAACATTGTACAACATTGTATATTTGTCATAATTCTGGTCGACTATATTACCAAATAAGCTGTTCGAATTTATTTCATTCTATCTTTGCACTTTTCGCTTTGTTATACATTTTATATTAAATTATTAACAATTACTTTATAGGCAACTTAGTTCATAGACAATTAATTTACAGACAAGATTTTTCTACAAATGGTTACAGTTAATTTACAGACAAAATCATTTTGCTGACAATATATTTAGCCAACAATTTCTTTATAAATTGCACTAGCTTTACTGTAAATTCTCAAAACAATATTCATGCTACTATTTCGAGAATTTATGGTAAATTTAAACTTAATTCTAATGACAATAACTAGAATTAATTTGTCTGTAAAGTCTGATGTCATTAAAATAACTGCCAATAAAACAAACTTGTTTGTGAATAATTGATTGTAAAATAATTTTACCAGTAATTACATTTTCTGCGAACTAAGTTGTCTGTGAAGTAATTTTTGGTGAGTTGATGCTACTGAATATAGTCTGACCTCTCTATAGTCACACCCCATATAGTCACACCTCTATATAAGCACCCAATATTGTGCAACAGACTTAAAATATAGTAAAAAACCTCATTATAGTCACATATTACTTATAATCACTATCACCAAAAAATTTTGATTTTTTTATCCATTTTATTAATAAAAAACCTCGTTATAGTCACCAATTATTACTAAATATAGATTATAAAATCTGATTGGCCAATATTTATATTCATGTTTATTTAAAATATTTTATTAAAAATTCTTAAATGTTTAACAGCAAATAACTTTTGATGCAGTGGTCCGATTTGGATGAAACAACTACCAAAATGTTCATCTCGATGTGACGATTCTAATGAGCACTAGATCGTTTAAATCGGATCACACGATCCTGAGATCGTTAAGGATTTGTATCACTTTACATGTTTAAAAATTGATTAAATTTAAATATCTGAGTAAAAAATCTTTAAAGATCTTAGCATTTTGTAATTAGATTTGGATGATTGTGGACTCTTTAGAATCGTTTTATTGAGCCAAACACTCTGGTATTTGTTTTATCCAAATTGGACCACTGGTTCAAGAGTTATCACCATCAAACGGTTTAAATTTTTTAATACACAAATACATTACTTATTGGCTTTTGGTCATGTGACCATAACAAGGTATTTTATTTATAGTACACCTCTATACAATCACCAAAAGAGGCGCAACGGACTTGGTGATTATAGAAAGGTCAGACTATAGAATATTAAATAAAATCTCAATAAAATCGGAATAGATCACAATAAATACAATTTGAATCTTAAAGGAGTCTAATATCAATAGAGAATATTTTACCTGATTTCATTCCACTCTATGATACATATTACTGTGTTCTCAGAATAATATAACTACCAAATCTGGTGTTATGATCGGTTGGGAGAGCTTGATGACATTGGGCTGGTTTAGTTGATTGTGAACAAATTGTGATTAAAGTTAAATGGTTTAAAATGATAACTAAAACACATAATTACGGGTATAAGGGTTCTTTTTATTAATAGAAATCAATATATTGGATTATTACAGAAATACTATCTACAACCCTACTTGTTCTTCCTCCATAAGCTAAAACCAAACCCTTATATATTTTTAATTCGTATAGGAGCTTTAATTACTCATTTGGAGATTCAAATCTCCAACGGGTGATCAAATCTCGAAACGAGTATTGATCACCTGTCTGAAGATTTGATTACTAGTTTGGAGAATCACCCAACTATGCTACAAAATATGCCAAAATAAGAATAAAAATAACAATACTAACTAAAAACAGAAAAAGTTGAGCATATAAAACACTACATGAACAGTTAGGGATGGTAAAGTCTTAAGCTGGGGCCTAATGATCTAGGTTTTGGGACCTGGTTTCTTAAAGACTAGGTCCTGATTTTAGGACCTAAGTTCATAGGTCCACAATAGGTTCTAATATAAAATATATAAGAATTTAAAATATGTTAGTAACAAAATAGTAAAATAGTAAATATATTCAACCAATCTAAACTTTTGATAGGGATATTATATCTATATACTATAAATAAGTTTAAATATGCTTTACTTAACAGACTGTTCTATTACTGTTCTATTAGTTGTATAACTTTAATATTTCAATAATATTTTATTGTAAATAAACTTTTTTAGATTGTATATTTAGTAATATTAAATTCTATATTCAACTAAATAAATTTTTAAATAATTATAATTTAGAATAAAAATCTACTAATATTACAATATATAATCTAATTTTGCTATATCATATAGTATTAATAACAGATAAACTAATGCAAGTTATAATATTATATTGTAATAATTTTTTAAAAATAATAAATATATTATAATTAAATACTTTTTAACTAATTAGTATTCACAATAAACAAAGAATTTTAATTAGAAGGTATTAGTAACTAAGTTTAAGGACTTAATCCTAAATTAATTTTAATCAGATTTAAAGTTTTAGGACTTATTATATAAGGACCCGGTCCTTAGGTTCATGAGATAGAACTTACAAGTCCTAGGACCAAGACCAGACTTAGACTAACTTTACCATCCCTATGAACAGTAGAAGTATGTTACACCAGCACAGCACATTAATATATAAAATTATATGTCCAATCAAATGCAAGATTTTGCGAATGCCATTCTAGATAGCAGGTAACCATTTACTCTGTTAATTTGCATAACTACGTTCCTGGTATATTTGTAGTACATATACATATTAGGTGTAATTCTATATATATTGGTGCAGAGGCTTTTTTTTTAGGTACTAGATAACTTCTTTTTTTTGGTTTGTAGATGATGAATTAAAAGAATTAAGAAATAAAATAAAAAATCTGGGTGACAAATCAATAATTTTATGAAAAAAGGGCCTGTTCTTTAGAAATTGATAGCAATAGTGACAGCGAGCAACAATAGCAACAGAAACAACAGCAACAATAGCAACAACAATTACAACAGCAACAATGGCAATATAAATAGCAGAAATGGTCGTAACAGGCATAAGGTTACAAAAAGGTACCAGGAACTCTCTCCAAGCAAAAAAAATTATTAAGAGTATATATTATTGTATCATTTTTGATGAAAAAATAGTACTTTTTTAATTTGTTAAATAAATATCATCAATTATACTATTTAACTTAATCTATATAGATATCAGTATTTTATATTAATAATCTATTTATTTGTTCGAATTTATTAATATAGAATTATATTATAATTTCACTAACTGGGTTAGAACAATCTTCCCCATCTAAGCATTGTATTGACTTTAAGGATGTGTTTCTTCAGGATGCATTTAAAACAGTAAAACGAGACGTAGAAAGATAATGGACAGAAAACTATCATATTTTGAAAATAATAAAGGAATGGCACAGCATCAAAGAGAAAAATATCGAAAGCAACAGAACCTGGAGTCAGACAGTCAAGATCGTGCGAGGATGCATAAAAATGGAAGAATAGAATCAGTAAGCCTTTTTTTTAGATTATTTATAAATATTAGTAATGCTTTATATATTTTTTAATTATATAATTTATAGAAAGTTATAATGAACATTTTAATAGTCTTTTTTCTGTTAATATTTCAAGAAATTAGGTATTAAGGGATATTAAAAAGGGAATGCCTATTTCCACCATGGTATTTTGCTATTTCCACCATGGTTACACAAAAAGTTACTATTTTTAGGGTTTAATATAATATTGTATATTATAATTTTAATTATTTTCAAATGGTCCAACTTGATTTAGGTTACCAAAACAAGACTTGTATAACGTTATATGACATTAGCGGTATGTAACCAAAAATTATTTTTGCGAAAACAATGCACTAGGCCTTTGTGTAACATGCGTGCATATGTTTATAACCAGTATATGTACTGTGATTGGATGTTGCTTTGAATCTAGATTTAGGGTTAGGGTGGGCCAGAATTATGTCTAACCCGCCGGGGAATTATCATGATAGTGCCCACCAGCATTAAGCTTAATGCTGGCCGACCCAGGGTTAGGTTACCAAAATTAGAATTGTGTAATGTTACACAACATTAGTAGTGTATAACCAAAAATTATTTTTGCGAAGATAATGCACCGGGTCTTTGTGTAACATAAGTGCATATATTATTTTGAATTCTAAAAATAGAAAATCTTGTGTAACCATGGTGAAAATAGCAAAATATATGGTGGAAATAGTAGCTCCCATTAAAAAAATAATGGAAAATAGAGTCTATGAAACTGATAAAGATGCAGCCAATGAAGAGCGTTGACTAGGAATTTATAACATTCATGAAAAAGAAAAGGACAGACATCTATGTTATTAAAGTAGTAAATAAAAATGTCATTTTACTAGAGTAACTATTTCTGCATTAAATGTTAGTTCGAAATTTTTTAGATAAATATTAGTAGAAACAGTTTAAGGGATAATGATTGCAAAAGAGCTGATTAAAGCAGAACATAATGAGCAAATTGTAAGATTTCTTGAAACCTAAATAAACACAAAATTTAATAAAAACTAATCAAAAACAAAGCCAAGCCAATAGTCATACAAGCAACCAAGGTATAAGTTAACAGTAGCATAATTCACATATCTGAATAACATATATATTATTTCAAAACTAAGTTACTTACTTTAGATCTTATGTTTTCCTAACCAGAACTTCTCCATATCTATCAGCTCTTCACAATGCTCTTTAAGAACAAGATGGAAATTCTAATAACTACTAGAAATACATCATCAAGCACACAAAACTGGATAACTATAAATTATTAATACATGAGATTACCTCCAAACAAATCTTGGACTTGCATAACAGGCTAAATAGCAATAGCTCTAATAGAAACTTTGCTTTGTTGAGACTAAAACAAAAAATAATTTTAGCAAACATTGACAGAAAATTTTGGCAAGACAAAAATTAGAATAGTCTAAAGAAAATTTAGAAATTCAATTTGACTAGTTTGACCTTTTTAAAAACAAAAAGACTTGGTCTACATTCTAGTCACTTCAGGAACCATGGATACTACATGGTGTAAAAAAACTATTTAGAAGCATGCTAGGAGTCAAAAGCTTTATGAAAACTTGTCAAGCATATAAAGGGTTTAATCTGTTTTTCATTAATCAACTAATCTCTAGAGACAGTCAAAGAATGATAACCTGGCAACATCTTAAACTTCTCAAAAATAGCTCATGCAAGGACCATAAGGCAAATTGGTTTGTAAGTCTAAAGAAGAAGCTCCTCAAGAATGATATGGATAGATAGCATAGCTCAAGAATGAATATGTTGTAAAATGCCCAAATCAGATGGCTTTGATTATGCCTGAATTACTAATTGGAGATAACAATAGGAAAAGAAACTTGTTACTTACTAGTATCAAGAAAAATAGCTCTAAGGAGGTTTATAGAGTAACTAAGAAAAGTAAAATAAACTAGTAGCGGAGTATTCGCAGATCAAAGACCAAGATAACTACATAGAACATCATAAGCTGCAACTCTGCAAAGGTTGTACCCTTTTTATGAGTACAGGTAACAATTCCTGCTATAAACATTTTAATAAAAAGGAATCTCTAGTATTAATTCCAAAAATTGTAAACAAAAAAAATATCAAATCCCTATCACTTAATCTGGAGCAGTATCAGTATAGTAAACAAAAAAATAGAGGCTACTTTTTAGAAACTAAAATTGAAAATTTATATATTTTGAACTGACCAGAATCTGATTTCTTATATAATTATAGATTAGATAGTAGCTTAGAAGAGAGATTAAATTCTCACATTTTGTATTATATTAGAAATAAATTATCTAGTTTAGTTTTTTATACAGATAGTTCCTTGGTAGCAGATAATATAGGCACAAAGATGGGTGCTAGTTGGGTTCAAGTAGATAACAGTAGAGAAAAATTAATTGCAATTAGAGTAGAAAATTGGCCATTATCAACCAAAGCAGAACATAGTGCAATTTGGTTAGCTCTCATTATAGCTCCAAACAATTTAACAGTAACTATCATTTCAGACAGTGCAGCTGTGATTGCAAGAATCAACAAAAGAGAAATATTTAACATACCAAATAAATGGCTTAAAGAGAAAAATTACCTAATTATATCAGAAATCTAGATATAATCTGTTTCACAAAAATTAAGCTAATACTTGAGAAGATCAAGGGCCATAGTGGTAATATCTGAAATGACAAGGCAGATGCTCTGGCTAAGCTTGTACTATATCTTTCTTCCTCGACAAACATTCTAAGAAACTGCAATTCAAGAGTACAGGTTTTTCTCTTTTGGCAAGATTGTCTTGTAGAAAAGCCTACATGCTCATTTATTAAAATATTACTAACATGGCAAATAGCCACCAGACAGAGAATTTCTAATGCAATTATAGCTATTGAGCCAGATCTCAATCAAACAAACTATAACTGGCAAAGTTTTTAGAATTTAGCAAAACGGTGTCCACTGTACATTACTCTTTTAAAGTAAATGTCTTGCTACCCAAATCAAGTACTTTGCTAACAAATTGCTAGTTCTGGATGAATTAAAGAAGTATAGACCATCGTTATATATAAGCAATAAATACATATACTATAAAGTGAAAGCAACAGAAATGCAAGACCATTTGGCAAACTGTACTTATTATAAACGGAGTTGGATAAATATAACTAAAGTAGCAGCTAGAGTACATAGTCTAAACTGAGTAGCACAGATTAGTTTTTGCTTCTACTAGTGAGTTACTATCAACTAGTATAGGCTCACATATACAAGAAATTGTAGAACTATGTCGAAGTTACATAAGGGGTCTAGTGTCAAACAAACTTTTGGAACATCTCACAGCTCAGCTCATCTTAGCAAACATAGCCAAAACACTTATGCAGAATTTCGTCTCAATAGTATGGAATAGTTTTTACTAATCTATATAGAAAGAACAGTGTAAGCTTATTGGGCTATAGGAAAAAGAAGAAGGTATTACTGCCAAGAAGAAAAGAAAAAAAACCAAGGAGAAACACACATTTAAAAAGAAAGTTAAAAGTTTCAGAAAAGAAAAGGCAAGGGTCAACAACACTAATGCAAGTTCTAGCAAATTTTGTTTAGGAGAGAGTTAATTGTTACTCAATGATAGGGAAAAAGTTATTGAAGAAAAGAGCTATTGTATACTGCTAAAGTTTGTGGCAAGCAGTGATTAAAAGTTATATCCAAAGTAGTGAAATCCATTTTGGGCTAGGTCTTAGACAGATTTGACAAGACTCTCTGATTTATTTGTAAATTGGTGCGACAATTCGCAATTAGGTGCTACAAGGCAACTGGTTGATATTAGGCATAATATTCTACTTCTGTATCTTTTGTATATAGAATTAGTTTACTTTTTCTGTACAAATAATACATTATTAGGCTCTGGCAAGATTTGTTTAAGAATAAAAAATATATATATATATAGGATGAACAAGCTAACTGTATATAAAGCAAAATTTTGTAATGAATTTTTTTTGTTAAGATACACAAGAAAGCTTTATTAGTAAAATCATAAGATATCACTCTTTTTTAAAAAAATCCTTTACTGATCTTTTGCTCTCCACGAAATGAACCAATATGTAGCACAAGCCAACACAAGTGTAATGTACACATACATATTATCTAAATGCGCCATTTCATATAATATGACATTACATATCACTCTTTGCCACAATATCCATGCTATTTTTACTGTGCTATTCTGCTAAACATTCCTGTATGTGCTACAAGATCTGTGCCATTTTGAGCATTCCAAACACCAACCTGTACCACAATCTAGAGTTTCTAGCTAGTAAAAAGTTTGCTAATCGATTAGTTGCTAATTATTCATATTACATAGCATTATCAGATAATTAGCCAATCAAACCCAAGAAATCAACCCAAATCAGCATGACTAAACAGAATATCTCAGAATTATATTAATTAAATGATTAATTGATAGTTGCTTGAAAATTTTTCAAATCAATTAGTTGGAAAGTTAGCAACTAGTTGGGTTTCCAACTAACAATTTGGAACACTACAACAACCCGTACCACTTTTCTTATAGGGAGAATATTTTAAATAATCATGAATAAGAATTTTGGCCAATCAGATGTTATAAGCCATATTTAGTCAAAATTGGTGACTATAACAAGATAAAAAAATCATAATTTTTTGGTAATAGTGATTATAAGTGATTTGTAACTATAATAAGATTTTTTTACTATATTTAAGCCTGTTGCACAATATTGGGTGCTTATATAGAGGTGTGACTATATTGGGTATGACTATAAAGAGGTCAAACTGAACTGCGCTTTATTTGTGAAAGAGTTACTAACTCTAACTACTATTCATTCGCTTCGCTTAAATACATACTTGGGTTACATTGTTTACATCATAATTCGATCATACGATCGTTTGACTCTTAAATCATTACAAATATTAACTCATTATTTATGCATATGAATTACCTTACCTTGATATACCCTTGCGTAATACCGACTGTGCATAATTGATCGTACTTCGATCTCATAATTTCCGGTCGATCACCTGTGCGTCACGTGCATCACGTGCACAAGATAACGAACGATCGATCATTGCATCCTTATTTTTAACCAAGTACCCGTATACCGCATATCACCATGACAGTAGGGTCTGCCATAAACCCTCTTTGTCGTAAATAATTAGATTCTGTGAAAAAATCACAAGGAAATGTTTAACATGAAATTACTCTTATAATTGAAATTTCTAAATTCAGAGATTCATTTTATCATTTAACTTGAAAAATATATTTTTTAAACTGAATTTTAAAAAAAAAATTTATTGGATTAAGATAAACATAGATCCTATATTATTTTGAGTTTTCTCTTTTTTTAAATTCACATATATGTTTAGTTAACTAAATATTGACTAAATTTAAATTTTGAAAATTTTAAATCTTTTGCGAAACAAATTTGTGTAGGCTAAAATAAGTTCGGTACAAGTTGGCCTCTGTTATAAATTTTTTTAGCTCATTATCAATATCTTTCGGATCATTAAACCTTATTAAAGCATTGCGCAACGTATTACAAGTGTATGTTGGAAACGCATCTCCAAGATCATAATTCCATGATCCAATAGGGAAATTACGTTCATAACGAACAATATTTTGTAAATTATTTGATTTCATGACTTCTTCAATTCTATCAACAATTAATATACCTATTTTTTTTTCGTTAAGTAAATCAACAACTATTTAAATTTATAAATACCGATATTAGTAACTCTAACATAATTATAAATATAGTGATAAATTTATAATGATTAATATTTTTTTCTAATGATATACCTTTTTTTATCAACTTTGCCACACTAGAACCGACATTCTTTGTGACCATTTCTGTTTCGGTTATCTGAATATAAAAAAGGTTTGTTATATTTTAAGCTAATTTCATACTTGGAAAATATATATTATATATATATTAAATTTTACCTCAATATAACCTCCAGACCTTAGAACTCGAACACTTTCTCGGATCAATGAATCCCATTCATTGTCTTGTAAATCATAAATCAATGTCGAATGTGAATAAAATCAAATGATTCATCATGAAATGGTAGTCCATTATTAATGTTTGCGTTGATAAAATCCACATTTTTTGGCTTATTAGCAATAAAACATTGAGGTGTTATATCCACTCCAACATAATGACACTTTTGAAAATCTGCAGACATTTCGAACAGCCATGCACCAAAACCACAGCTATGAAAAAAAGTGATAAATAAATTCGGATCTGAGGAAATAATAAATTTTATAACATTTATGATAATTTTTTAGTTCTAATTACCCTATATCTAACACCCTGAGACCGCCAAAATTTAATTCATTTCTAATAGGCGAAGAGAAATTTCCATTAAAGAATTCTCTGACAATACAATGGCGTAACCCAGCTTGTTCAACCTCCTGATCGAATTTTTTAGGTATCCCAGTAACAGAGAGAATATATTGTGAAATTGTATCAAAACAATTTACATCTTTACGATACTTAGATGAAGAAGTTCCCATTTTTTTTATGAGTTATAAACATTTTTTTTTTAATGTGAATTTTTAGTTAAATACAACATTTATATATGTTGTAAATAGAAACTGAATTTAAGTAGTTGATTTGAATTCCTAGTTAAGTTAGGGCTAGAATATAAAGTTTATATATATAACAAATAAAATATCACCCTAAAAATTATTGGTATCACTAACAAAAATATTTGGAAAGCAATTAAATATTTGCGCATTATATGTACTATATAAATAAATTTTCAACATATAAATCAAATTTTAGGATAATATTATATGGTGAACCCAT
This sequence comes from Gigaspora rosea, assembly GCA_003550325.1. Lineage (NCBI taxonomy): Eukaryota > Fungi > Glomeromycota > Glomeromycetes > Diversisporales > Gigasporaceae > Gigaspora > Gigaspora rosea. The sequence goes on along the minus strand of QKWP01001346.1, from coordinate 99,762 downwards.
GCCCTTATGTTTAATAGCAACCACATAAGCACAATAATAGAGTACTAATAATTATTAGGATTTGGATTAGGGTTGGGGTTGGGGTTAAGTGGGGTTTTAGGGTAAAATTGCGAGAGGAGCATTTTTGCTTAGTTACACAACAGGGTACCCTAGTAAAATCTGGAGATACAGTAGGGTTTATATTTAAAAAACATGGTACATGAATGCTGCCGAATTGAAGCCTGGAGTGAATATTCAAATTTTCACTATGACGAATATTGCATTTGTTGATTCGATTATGTAATATTATAATTATATTATAATTCTCCGCAGGGTTAAGTTCGCTACAATAAAAACCGAAAGATTCACCTATTGATGTGCGATTACCTCATTTAAGATTTGTCCATCCAAACAAATAATTAATTAAAATGAAATTTTTCGAATTATCTGTTCTTAAATTTTCAAATAAAGTTTTATATTTGTTTAAATAAAGCTTACTTCAAATCGTTTTGATAGGTTTATTCATTAATATTTTATATACTTTAAAATCTATTATTTATATACGTATAAATTTTTAGTATTACTATAACAAAACTTTTTTATTAAATTAACATGAAAACAACCATCGGATTAAACGACATATTTATTAGCGTTATTCCTAAAACATTATCCTATAGCCGGGTTTTTTTCTAGTGTTACCTTTGTCACACGATATTCATTAAAGTTTGTCCTCCTCATTGTTAATTCGTTAATTTCTTATCATTTATATGTACTTATATGTACGCACGTACGTAACATACGTACCTTTTTGGTTAGACCTTTATTTATTTGTTGAAACGCAAGGTTGACTAAATACGTAATAATCTGATAATTTAATATTAAAGTAATAGTCACTCATTCCAGAATTCTGTTTGCAAATACTTACTATTAAACATTGTTTAGATCAATATCAATTGTTTTGGTAATGAGTAACGAGATCTTGACGCAAAAATTGCCGATCCTGTGATTGGTTCACAACAACAGTTACAGAAATTTTGGAACGTTCGATAAAAATTTGCTGAATAATTTTTAAGCCGATTCGATTAAATTTGTGATTAGGCTTGTAAGAGTTCAGCATAATACATTAACTGTTAATGAGGATTTCAGAATTAACAAATACGTTATCGTATTTCGAAAATAAGTGGGATTTAAAAAAATTTCATTTGTGTATCATAATTTTGAAATCGGAAAATGAAATAGGGGGTTTCATAATTAACAAAAAAGTGACGTATTTTGAAATAAGTAGGATTTTTTAAATATATTTTTACTATGTTGAATTATAAATCAGAAAAATAAAGTAAGATTCTCTGATTTTAATTATGAAACCCCTAACTGCTAATGGGAGTATTTATAGACTCCCATTTAACTAAATAAATCAACTTTTCAACAACAAAGATTATCATTTCAAATTTATCGGAAAATGAAATAAAGTTGATACATCGTTCAATTGAGAATGAATACTTCATCTATTTTAATTTTGAAACCCCTTAATAGATTCAATAAATTGATAAATATACGTAATTTAAGAAATTTAAAATCAGGTGAATAATATAAATATTATAGACTACATACACATATACATGTCTCCGGTTGAATACAAAAAATATCATCTTTGTTGGCAAATAATTGAAAAAAATTTAGAAAGCTAAACAAATCGAAAAAATTGCTAAACACCAGGTGTTAGCAGATCTTCTATATATTTGGTTCTCAAGCACTTTCAAGATATGGATATATTGAAAAATTTCCGTAACACTTTTGATAAATATTGATTTTTTTTGGAATAACATTTCTAATCCAATTGACAAATTCTTGACTATATCTAACTTTAATATTAGCATTTATTCGTGTATTGTATTTATCATAAAAATTATTTTTATCCGGAGCTTCTTGCCGATTTATTGGTTGACAAATTAAATACTCTAAACTTGTTGGGCAAATGTTCAACCGAAAATTTAATAACATAAAATGTGACGACATTTTCTATTATTATTAATGCATAATTCCGTGCATTAACTGATGATCATTAAGATTCTTAATGATTATAAATTCCATGCATTGACGCGCACAAAACCTTCATTTTGTTGTTTTTTTTTTGTTTTTTTCTATTTGCACTTAACAAAATAATTTCCGTGCATTGACGCGCACAAATTACATTTGATTTGTAAGCAAATAAATATTTGCTTTTTTTTTTTTGTTTACTCTTATAATTTTTATTATTTTCTTTATTTTTTTATAATTTGTTTTTTTTTTACAACTCATTAATTTTTATATAATTTTTTTTAGTTATTGTCATTATTTTTAAACCATCCTTTAGAGTTATTGCCTTGGAGTTGCTCTTTTGGAATTTCTATCATTTTGGTGTATGTTTTTTCATCATTTTTGGTGGAATCGCAGCTTTATTTTTTTTACTTTTATTTTTTCTTTATTTTTTATTACTTACTGTATATTATTGCATTTTAGTATCTCCCTTGAGTTACTGCCATTGGAGTTGCCACAATCATAGTTGTCCCTATTGGAGTTATTTCAAGAGTAGTCATTTCGAATTTTTTTTTTTTTAAACTTTTCATTTTGGTACTATTACTTTGCTTTTTTCAATATTATTAGTTTCTCGGTTATTTTTAAAGTTGGTAGTTTTAGTAATTAAAAATATTTTCTTATTCAGCATGTAAATTATTAATTTAAAGTATTTGTATTATAAAATTTAATTAATAAAATAATGAAAGTTGGTAATAAAATACAAAATTTAGTTAATAAAACTTATAAAATTTAGCTAGTAAAATTATAAAATTTAGTTAATCATTATATGTTACTGAATTATGTATATATGTATGTATATATGCTGTTATATGTAACCTGCACGTAAATATGCACGAGACAATGCACACGTCAGTACGTGCACTGTTGCACGAAATCTGCACCTTATTACGTGCTGTAAACGTGCTTTCCCATACATTGTCTCGTATAGATTTGTGTACAGATAAATTGTGCCCGAAATCCCGAGCCAATTGTTGAATTTCTTCTTTTTTCATCAATTTGGAAACGTCAGGTTCGTGTGGTTCCATATCCAAACTTTCTCGTGTACCGGTATTGCAGTATCATTCCGTGCTGCAATTTGTTATCAGTTATAGGGATAATAGTCTATTCTCTAATGGAAAATTTTTATTTTAGAGTTGATCAATAGAAATACAATATTTTAGTGAATATCATGACTCTGTTAGTTAACTAATTATCGCCGATACAATTTAAAAAAATAAATTAAGATTACCATTAAAAAAGGATTCAAACCCAAGTTGTGTATCACAGACTGAATAGCTCAAAACATTTTATAGTACAATCTAGCAGATTACTATGGTGTCGGAAATCTGCTGTATACTGTAACTGTGGTTGGCTAATAAAATTAATGTATTTGATATACTGCGCCAAAATAGTTATTTTTTAAAACGTTAAAACAAATTTTTTTTTAAATCAATAACTTTATACATAAGGCTGAGTTCTATAAAGTTAACGGTCAGTTTCTAAAAAATTCTTGAAAAATGACCAAATTTCAAATCTATATAACTCATTAAAGATTTTTTTTTAAAAAACTGACCGTTGACATTATACAACTTAGCCTTATGTATAAAGTTATCGATCTGTTTTTTAAAAAAAAAAATTGGTTGTAAAAGGTTTAGCGTTTTAAAAAATATCATATTTTGGCGCATTATAGCCAACCACGATCACACAAAACTGAAACATTGTTGATTAGAGTTTTCAGACAATAATTAACTATCTTGTAATTATAACATAATCGTCCATCATGAGTGTCCCTTAAATTTTTACCAATTATTTTGTTCATGTACCGTAAGTACGTCATGGTAGATTTTAGTACCCATGTAACCAGCATAATTTGTGGATCGGTGACTCAATAATTACAGCATTAAAGAGGGAACTACTATTCGCACCATGGATTTTTGCTATTTGCAGCATGGTGACTAACATTATGAAAATCTGCTTACCCTAATCTGGCCTTGATCTGCATACCATGGTGCGAATAGCAGTTCCCTTAAAAATATTAACTACCTGACCTAAGGGTCAACTTATTCAGGCTGTTATAGCTCACTCAATCCACTAGTCACAATCATTATATGCGGCAAGTCATTTAAAATTTTTATGATTTATTTATATTTATATGCATTATATTCCCGAAAAGCAATTCCCATAGATAACGCTAGGCTCCTTTGATCTAATTTCAGGCTGTTATAGCTCAAGCTTGGTCACTCGATCCACTAGTCACAATCATTATATGCGGCAAGTCATTTAAAATTTTTATGATTTATTTATATTTATATGCATTATATTCCCGAAAAGCAATTCCCATAGATAACGCTAGGCTCCTTTGATCTAATGAATCCCATAAATTACAATTTGTTCAATCTAATGACGATAATAATTATTTCGCTATATTCATATTGCACGTAAATTTTAGGTACAGTATTATAATAATAGAGCAAAATTTATTAATTTATAGAATTTTTTTGTCAAATATGTGATGTAATACTATTCTTAGCTTGAAACAAGCATTTCATTAATTAAAATTTTTTTCAAGTATTCTCCGTAAAGATGTACTATGACTTGCACGAAATGTAAGGTGAAGGCAAAATTTGATATCATTTTTAAATAAAAATTTACTTCGAGTGAGATATTATGTAACTAAGATAATGTCATTATATTTTACAAGATATATCTCTCCATTAGGTTAATTTTTAGAGAATTTATTTATAACTAATAACGAGTTAACTGTAGCACACCAGTGGCGTTTAAAACACCACAGTTGCTATATCACAAAAGCTATAAATAAACAATGTTTAGTGTTTTAAGTAAATTGTTTAGAACCCTCAAAAACCTTACGTTAACTCAAATTTTAACCCCACTACTAATCCTTACCCTACCCTATAGTAATGTCCTAACCCTAAATTTTACTAGTAAAATTAAATATGGTGTTAAAACACCATGGTGCGCTTTAATTTTAATCCTAAAACTCTTAAAAATTTGTAAATGATTCTAAATTGCCTAAAATTATTTAAAAAGAAATTAGCAATCAACAACAATGCGTTCATACGGTACCAATACAACATATGCTTCAACATCTTTTTTAATATTATCATTCAAATCTAAATAATCTAATACACCCACATAATTCAATGTTCTGATTCGTATGCAGAATTCGATTAGCGCTTTAGAACTGTTCTCGTCATCAAGGCGACCAATTAATAATTTTTTTAAAGGTGAATTACAATGATTAAGTGAGATATCCATATTTTGGTTTAACCAAGTACCCCTTAAGTCAAGATATTGCAGTGTTGATGGTAATAATTCTGCAAACTGCATAGCTCGTATTTTTAATTCTTCCTCAAGCGTGTCAGTAGAATCATTCAAGTCAATAGATTCATCAGTGCAGCATAACGTGAGAAATTGAAGTTTTTGCAAATTACTAATAAGCGCTATGAGTTGTGTGGAAAACCCTATTTTCGAAATGTTGAGATATGTAATGTTTGGGCAAAAGTACTCAAGTGATTCTAGTAATAAAGATTCTTCAAAAAGTTCTTCAGTTGCGAGTTTAAATCGTTGTAATAATATACAAGAATTTTCTAAAATTTGTACTATATTTGACGCATCAATCTGTAAACAAACTATCTCTAAAGTACTGATTTTATAATTAAATATTTTCAACAGTTTCATATCGCAATATTTGATACGAAGAATTTCTAATTTTTTACAATCTTTTAGTTTCTCAAATTCTGCGTTATTTTGAATCTCTGAATCTGAAATGATATCATAAAATAATGAGAGATATTTTTCACTGACTAAGCTAAATTCCTTAAGTTGCTCTTGTGAATTAATAATACATATAAGAGCATGAAATAATTGTTGTTTATAATCCGAAGCAAATCTGTCAAGTTTCAAAGCATTAATTTTTGTAACATTTTTGGCTAATATTCTTAATAATTTAGTAGCACTTTCAATTCTGAAGCCTAATGATATTTTACCCAAAACTAATTCTTGTAATTGTGAAAAAAATTGCACATTTTGTTCAAATGAATTAAAGATCTCTGACTTAAGTTCAAGATACTTAGGAAAATATAAACCTAATTTATACAAAGTGGCGCCACTTTCAATAAATATTTTTAATAATAAATTAATTATGAGATTCACCCATGATTTGTTATAATATTTTTCAAATTAGTAATCCACTTTTTAACCTTACTTGTTAAACAAGCTAGATCAAGAACTTTTAGAAATCTTGCATAATCAAATAGTGTTTTGGAAAACTCCTCATTTATTCCATATCCTTTTAAAATGAATTTTTCGTCTTCACCAAGAGATGAAAAATAAATAGAAATAACTAATAGATTTTGTTCAAACGAAAATGGATCTTGCCAAAGCATAGGAATTGACATTTTACACCAATGTCGACTCACAAGTGCACAAGAGCGTAAGGAATTAAATTCATTGTTTAAATTATTAAGAATTTTTTCCATTAATTCAGGCATATTACCCATAAATATTTTTGCTGCCATGAATTACTTTGTGTTTATTAAAGAGAAAAGGTTTACGTTCTTTTTGTTACACGTTGTTGTTACCTGGGAAAGACTTTAGCATTTGTCACTAATTTAGTACAGAGCCACGAACATAAACATAGAAACGACAGTACGATTTTGGGGACATCCTTACTCAAGCGTAGTCGTTATAGTTTTATATTGTATTTGTCGAATAGTGGTGCTGCTCGTTACTCAATTAAGGTCGATAATTTATCCTATTTGGCGTATGCAGTCAATCTGGAATGCTTAAGTCGAATCAACAATACGTAATTTTAGTACCAGGAACGGAGTTTTCCGTAAGTAAAAACGGAGAGCATGGTTTACCAAAATGTTCAAGGATGTTCGTCCACAAAATCTTGCATTTGGTTGGTTGCCACAGTTGGCTATGATTTCTAAATATGTAAACTCGGATAATTTCGGGGTTGCTTTTAATTGATAAGCCAATTAAAGTGTTACCATTGTGACTAAATCGTGGTAAATTTTAGTTGCTTAGCCACTTGTGTGCAACATTTTTGCATTTAATGATTGGTGTTATGAAAAGTTTGACCAGCGTAAGCGTAGCCAATGTGTGATCATGTCACGTTTTGCGCAATCATTTGTTAATTTTGACGTTTCTATTTGCATTAACGTGTATTGTACCACGATTATATTAACGCAGCGAAAAGTTTATTATACCATTCTAGTTCGATCAATATTTTTGTTTATAATAATAAAGCAATAAACGTTTTCATTTAATTTATTATTGATTTAATAGATGACGGTGCAGAATAATGTTAAAAGTGTTAATAATATTACTTTACTGTTAATGCCGCGTCATAATATTATATTATTTATGTAATACGTTGATAATGCGCGTTGGTTGTCAATTAGATCAAGTAGATAGACCATAGTTAATAATTTATAATAAATTATGTAAAGAAAAGTTTTTTCAAATAAATGTATCCAATATTTTAAAATTGGTTATTTAGTATTTGTATTTATTATTGTATATGTTGCGTGTGATTTGTGCCAGTAACGTAGTGATTTATCTTTAAAAAATGCATATAAAGAAGCCTAATCCGATGAGTTTAAACATGATATACATTATGTTATTATTAAAACAAGGGGTGAAATTAGAAAAGAGAAAGATCGCAAGCAAAAAGCAATTCAATGTGCAGATGTACAATCAAGGGAATCTGAGAATAGTAAATTGCAAGATCGTATGATGGAACTTCGTCAAAATCAAGCATATGTTCAGGCCTCTAATACTGCTATGCTTAATAAAAAAAGCGAAGAAAAGTTAGTGTTCGTCTTAAAAGAGATCATGATGCAGAAATTGCCAACATCCCTCTACATGTGTTAGAAATGAATAAGAATTTGATATGGCAGCCAAAGAGTATGCCACATGGCCTCTACCGTTAACCCACTTCATTCGAAGCCACATCCTTATAATAAGGCAGAATTGGGGGATGCCAAATAATCCTTTTTCATTATGATGCTACCAATTATTATATTGGTAACGGGGTGGCATTTTTGCTCTGCGATGCAGTTACGTAATATTCGTGCTTGCGATCATGATTAACATAACAAGTAAAGATTCTACGCAATACCCGTGAATCCTGTTAATAATCATCGCGACAAGTTTTTTTTATATATGTCATGCATTAGGGTGATCATTCACGATTATTTTAGCCACTAATAATTTGCATGCGTACAGGATTTTTTCATACATGTTAGTTGATCGTAATGACTCAGTACGTGTTCGCACATGATATCCGTAAATGTAATGATGAAAAAAAATTTTTTAAAAAACAATTTTGCGTATTCCTGATTAGTTATCTTTTCTATCTGTAAACTCTGTCAACTGACAAAAAAAAAAAAGATTTGTTACAAAGCATGTACGTACGTACATGCTAAAAAATACAAGTTCATTCAATATATATATATATGTATATTATAAACATATGATAAGTAAACAACAATATTCATAGTATATGACAAACTAACTAATTACTATATTAATAACCAGACTATATCCATCCTTAAATAATTTTCCCGTTCCTGGTTTTGCGTGACAGCGTCGCACAGCTACCTTATTAAATACTGGTTTGGATCTAGTTAGCGGTTGTAGGTTGAGTTGTCACGGGTTAACTAATTTTAGTTACTCAAGGTTTTAATATGAAAAACATAGTTCCAAATCATCTCTCTGAATGCACGCCACCTTTAAGTGCGCTTTTTACTTAGGGGATGCTACTATATTAGGTTATCACGTGCCTCGTATTTACTTGTTAGATCGAAGCAGGGACGCCGATTTTTTTTTTTTGGATTAAAAAGATTTTCGCAAAATATTTTGGAAATTTTTGGATTTAGTCGGCATTAAGAATTAAATTTCATAATTCGGGGCCACGCCGTAATTCACGTGACTTTTGAATTATTGCCCTCGAGATTTTGAATCATATGAACACAACCAATCAGATTAATAGAAATTAATAGACAACTGATCTGTAACCAATCAACCGCTAAAATCATTCTAAATTTTGGTTTTTTATGGATAATCCCCAAAATTCCCAAAATTATGGTAAATTATGGATCCATAATTTTCAGCGTCCCTGGATCGAAGCAGAAATAGCCACTCTTTTATTGATTTGGCGACAAATAATATACATTTGCAAATAAGATTTCCTAACCTTGGACTTGGTTCCCAAACCTTAAGTTGGGTTTAAAACCTAGGTCAGACCAGATTCAGAGTTCGAGCCTGTTGTGAATCCGGAAACGTGACCTGGTGGCAGGTGCGTGACAATCTGACGAATAAACGAATAACGACAATAAGGCGAATTATAGAAATGAGGCAAATAGTAGTAATAATTATAATTAGGCTATAACGACTATTCCAGCATGCAACAATAGATTATAAATAAGGCCTCTTGGTCCTTCAGGAAGGATAACTCTCATATTTGCTTCATTAATAATACAACCCATTTTTTAATAATAAAGTTTCTTTATTAAATATAATAAACCATACATCATTCGTATATACATTGTCTTTAAATAAAATTGTTATCACTCATCCAAATCTAAATTCGGTTATACGTTGGAGCGACAAAATCTCCGATTTTGGGTTTGACACCGTACTTACCTAACTCTATCGAATGTAACGCCTATTATGGATTACATATAGAAGAAACATAGTAGAAAAATAGCAATGAAAATACACGTAATCAAATCTATGCTAAAATTTTTCGCAACAATATATATATTTATAAATTTAGAATGTTGTTATACGTATACATTAGGGAGTGTGGCACTATGGTCACGGGCATGCCACTATGGCATGCCATAGGGCATGCCTTAAATAAAATAGATATAGGGCAAGCATGACAGAAATTCTATATATGCATAAGTGTTACACAAGATTTTTTACATATAAAAATCATATAAAAGGCGGATGTGTCATATGGTTACACATCAAAGGAATCCCCGTTCTTTATGAAACTTTGCAAGACCGTTTGTTAGATGTATTGCAAGTGAATTTTAGTGACCCATCATTGAGATCATTGAATTTGCGGGACTTTTATTAGAGGCAGTTTTTTTTATAGCAGGTAATAATATATAAATAAAACTATTATTATTAATTTTTTTTTAATATTTTAGTAACGATTCAGAAAGATAAGGTTAGCAGTTTTGTTATTCGTTCTTTAGCTGCCTTATATTTGAACTGTGAGGAAGATTTCTAAAGTTCATGGCTTTTATTTTTGTAATACATACCGTATTCTTTTTTTAGTACCGATTATGAAAGGTTATTATGGTAAGTATTAACAATACAGCAATATAGCATTTTCTGTTTTTTATTTTATATTCTTCGTATTTACAAATCTCTTGCTTTAAACTATTTAGGTTCTTTATAAGTTGTAGAAATTGTATAATTTATAGTTTATTGTATTTCGCTAAGTTGTACTATTGGGTTTGTAGATGCATATGCGTAAACGTACTTATAACTATAAATAAGTATAATACATATTGTATTAACTAATAACAATTGTAACGATAGAATAAAAGGAGTATTTTACTATTTATCGTTATCAGTTATATATAATAAAATTTGCAACGAAACAAAAAAATTTACTCTGGGTATTTCAAATTAAATATTAACAGAATTAACAGAATTAATTTCTTAATCGAATTTAGACCTACGTTACGTACGTATGTACGACCAAATTTTAAATATCTGATATTATACATATAAATTACTGTATTATCATTATCGCTTATTATCAGTTACAGTATTAATAAACATTAGCCAATCATATTTGATGATGATCATCTGACATAACAGCCAATAAAAAGGAATTCCTGTCATGCTTATAGGGCATGCCACTTATATATAATCAAATTTATTGTTAGAAAATTTCGGAATAGTGGATAGTCAACGAGCATAAAATATGAACTAGGTTGTCGGATTTGTAAACTATCTGGAATTTTGGATGATGGTATGCCATTGGCATGCCATGGCATGAAATTTGTTAAGTGGCATGCCCTATGGCAAGCCAAGTTTTTTTGTCATGCAACAATCCCTAGTATACACGTATTTGAAATTTTAATTAACACCATAAAAATAGCTCTTAGAACGTAATATGACAATCAAAACAAAAAGATGGTCAAAATTATAATTAAATCTATGATTTGACAATGTATTAGTAAACTTCATAAAAAAGTACTTATTTATTATCAAAAATCAGCTGAGATGGGGAACGCAAGTGGTGTAAATTAAGTTGGATATTGTTATTTACATGGAAAAAGACGAACATGAAGCATTCGTTTACTATCAAAAATCTGCAGTGATAGTGAGTGCTCTTGGTGCCAATAATGTTGGATATTGTTATAATCACGGAATGGTGTTGAAAAGGACGAACATAAGGCATTCGTTTCATTATCAAAAATCTGCAGAGATGAGAGATGCTGATGGAACAAATAGTGTTGGATATTGTTACTGTCATGGAATTGGAGTTGAAAAAGATGATCATAAACCATTCGCTTATTATCAAAAATCTGCAGAGGTGGGGAGCGCAAGTGTGACATTTAGAATTGGAATTTGTTATCATTGTGGAATTGAGTTGAAAGGAAAAATAATGCATTAATTTATTATCAAAAATCTGCAGAGATGAGAGACGCGAATGGAACAAATAGTGTTGGACATTGTTATTATGAAGACATTGGAGTTGAAGGGGATGAACATAAGGCATTCGTTTATTATCAAACATCTGCAGAGATTATCGTTATGGAATTGGTGAAAATGATGAACACAAGGCGTACCTTTATTATCGAAATCGGCAGAAATTGTGGATGTAAAAATATTAATTTTATAGCACTAAAACACTAAAACACTAAAACATTAAAACACTAAAACACAAACTATGCCACTTTGTGTACCTGGAATGTCAAGAATTGTGGAATGTTATCGAAATGGAATTAGAATAACAAAAGATTTAGATAAAGCCAAATGCTGGTATCAAAAGTGAATATAGAGTTTAGATTGGAGCTAGTATATTGAAACGTATCATAATCCAATCATAAGATCAGGTGTAATTGAAAGAACATATCAATTTAGAGTAAGGTTAGTGTTAGAATAAAATTAGAGCAAAAGTTTTTAGGAAGATGAATTCATAAGAGTATCTTCGAGTTATAAAAAAAGATAGTCATACCTGAACCTGGTATTCGATTGGCTTGCCTGATGTCTCAGATAAAGAAATTACAATACTCATTCATAATATATCGAAATATATAATATGAATATAATACTTTTTTTTTTAATAATAACTACTTTAAACGTCGATCAGGGCAGAATATTTAACAATAGGTATTATATAATAATTAATTATTATAAAATATATTGATATTAAAATATTTATTGAATAACCTTTATAAATAAATAATATGTACAAACGATTGGATACATAATTAAGAAAAATAAATATCAGATATCTTGGATTCTTAAGATCTTACGATGAATTTGAATATATTGAAGTGATAGGTAAGGAGGTTTTGCAACTATATATTGTGCTAGCTGATATGATAAAAAGTCAACGTATTAACAGAATGGTTGCGCTTAAATTACTTCATATATCAACTAATTATCACGAAGAATTTATAAAAGAGGTATTTATTAAATATTTTTATCATCATTCATGATTTATTATTCATATTATCAATTTGATGTTATATGCCATTTTAATAATTAGCTAAAAGCATCGGCCTTAAAATCCAATTTTTTAAAATGCTTTGTATATCAAGAGACAATGTTTCTAAATCTATGAAAATGAAAATTTAAAGAGCTATACTGCAAAATTTTATTAGTTCAACTACTTTTATGGCTAAATAAAAATGTTACTAATTAAGGCCGGAATCGAGTAGCCCGATTGATTTTGGAATTTTTGATGGCTGTAAAAATAATGTTCCACAATTGGTGCATAAGCCGAAATCAATATGTGTAATTAGTATAATAAACCCACTTTCGGCAGACAGGCTTCATTTGTACCTCACATGCGCCTGTTTAGAGATGGGAAAAATGCGCATTTTATAATAAAATGCGCATGAATGCGCATTAATGCGCATGTTACCGCATGATAAAAAAATTTTTTTAATTTTTATCTTTATTATTGATAATATATTAATATATCTAAATAAAGATAATACATATTGATTCTTAATCAGATTTTGACTATAAATATAAATTTTACAAATTTGCTAATTGTAAACTTCATAGTTGCTTATCTTATATAATTTGACACCTGACCCGTGGCTCTGCCATGGGAGCTTTGTATAAACTTTAGAATCTTAGTTAAAATCTGTAAATTCGCATTATATAATATTCATAAATATGCTGAGTTAGTTTGCATTGAATCGGCACAAAAAAATTCTGTTACTGAACATATTATTCTATTAACTACAGTATATGGTTGAGTTAGTTTGCATTAAATTTATGTTATTATAAAATTTTGCCACAGAATTCACACTCTATTTCAGTATGGTTGAGCCAATTTTTATTAGAATCATTGTGATTTTTATCATGAGTTCTTATAAAAATTCTATTAACGGTACAAAATTTGTTTGCTATACCAGTAATTGCAATATATAGTGGGTTAGTTTGAATCAGTATAAGCTAACTATAAAAAGTTTGCTACAAAGCTCATTACTCCAATAACAGATAGTATGCCGCTTAGTTTTATTGGTGAATGCCAATTTTAAAATAAGTATTCAAAGAGAAAACCTTATATTGCTATATTAGTTTTGGTTCATTGATTACCTTTTGAACATAACCTTAATTTTATTAGTTGGTAGATCGACATAAAACTACGAATCAATGAGAAAATTAGTTGATTATCAGATAATCTGGACGGCAAAAATTCCGACAAAAAATTCTAGAAATCAAATCATTAAATTTTGGTTGAATGTAATTTTTTTTGATATTCGCTAATATATTCACTATTTTTTTTATTAATCATATGTTTTATCTATAGTGGAATGTTTTCTTGTACTGGCACTTATTCTTGAACTAGAGACCATTATACAAAATGTTTTCAAATTCGTGAACTTTTTTAGCCCAAATTAGTTTGTAAATATTAGGCATCAAACAACAAAAGTAAATTTGGAAAATTCACGTTCACGATTTTGTGTTGTTTAAGGGCGTTAATAAGGGCATTAAAAAATGATATAATAATTACTCGTATGATAATAATTACTTGACCATGATAATAATCATAATCATCTTACGTATTTCTGTTATTTTTCCTACATTTAGATCATATTTTTCGGATACGACCAATCAAAAATGTTATCTCGAACAGACCCAGAATTGAAGTGTATAGATAGATTAGAAAGTTAATTATACTTATTTTATATTTAATTTTTCGATATAAATTTTGATGGGATAAAATGCGCATGATTCAAAAACATGCGCATTAATGCGCATTCATGCGCATGATTGAGGAATCATGCGCACGCATGAAAACCATCTCTACACGTGCCGCGTAGCAGCACGTTTCGACTAATCATTTGTTCTGACAGGTCAAATTTTGTGATATTTTTCATTGCACGATCCAATATCGATGCTATCGTGTAATTATAATCATGATTTAAAGTCGTGATTGGCTAACTGAGTTTTAATTAGGGATTGTTATGCTTACGTAATAACGTCAAAAACTATTGTTACGGGTTGAATCATAAGTTTAATAATTTATACACGAAATTATAGGTTTTATGTTAGAAGGCAATTCGCCAGAGGCGTGACGTTGGTGATTTATTATTAGTTTACTTATTAAAAGAGTTTATTAAAGGAGTTATTAAATATTATTATTATTAATTAAAGGTTGGAATCCCGTAGGATGCCCTTTTACAACAGTGGAATTGTAGGGTTTTTATAACTTCCACTTAATTATCGAAGAAGAATGTAAGTAACTAACTCTAAAGTAGGGATTAAACAATAATTACATCATAGAAAGACTTTACTTCTCTTATTACAATATTTTATATTGCAGCCACTTGTAATTATATTTGTCTTTTCTTTCTTCTTCATACACATACTTGTTCTTCAGATGTTTGAGTTGTTTGAGTTTCGTGTTTGTTTGTTTATCTTGTTTGGCTGACAAGCCTTATCCGCAAGTGTAAACATTTAGACTCAATTGTAGTGGCATTTACTTCTACTATTACGAGTTTACTGTGCCCAATTTCATAGATCCATCTTTTGCCCTGATAATATCAAAAAGAAAAAAATCTATGAATGAGAGTTTGCACGATAACAATTTTTTATGTTTGAATTAAAAATCAAGCAGCTTGGTACACAATTTTTAAAAACTTAATATTATGACATATTAATTTATTATAGATCTATATTACATCAATTAGTAAAGTTTTAAAGTATCCCTAATGTTATCTTATGGACAATTATCAAAAAATTGTGTTCTTCACCGCAGTATATTTTAAGCTCCATGTTAGTAGCATAGTGTAAGTAAGCTGATTGTACTATCTTAAACTTATGAATATATAGCTCTAATAAATAAAAAAATAAACTATACATAATTTGCATATCAATTTTTAGTTCTGTAAGACACTATAATATAGGATCCTTCATATGTAACACCATAGCATCAATAAATTCTGGTGGTTATTTTGTCCAGGTATTAATTTAAACCTAAATCCTTTCAAGCATTGTTATATGTGTTATTGCTCCAAAAGTTGCAAATTGTTTACTACACTACAATTATTAAAAGTAATTGTTATCATAAAAAAAAAAACAGTTATATAACTTCTATGTACTGATGTTGAAAATGTGTTGACTATGACCCTGGGTCAGATAGCGCAGTGGTTAGGCTCCGGGGTCATATTCCCAAGGTCACTGGTTCGAGTCTAGTGGATGACTAAAACCATGTTAGGATCACGAATAGCAAAGATCTATGATCAGTGTTTAAAATTCAGATCCAAAATTACTTGCACAAATGCAAGTAATATACAAGTTTTAGATGTACAAACAATTCATTGCTTGCACATGTGTGCATATGAAAAAATTTTATTTGCACATATGTACATGTAAAAAATTAATGAAATATATAAATATAGTAAAATCTTCGATTTACAAATTATCATTATATTTATAGTTATTATTTAACTAAATTATTTTTTTTTTTTATTAAATTGGTACAGAATAAGAGGTTAACTATTAACTAAATTAATACAAATACAGTTGTCCTCCTAAATAATTACCTACCATTTATTTATATTAAAAACACCTCCATATAGTTACAATTATATTTATAATTATTATTTTTTTAGAATTTGTTGCTAATTTTAATAATAAAATTACTTTTTCACAATTACATTTATATATAAAAATAGATAGTTTCTATATAGAAAAGTTGCAATTTTATTAATTAAATCAGCTTTTGCAATAAAAAAATTGTTCAAAAAGATAAAATATAACTACTCTGAAATTTTCATATAACTTCTTATTAAAATTGTTTTTATTTTAATTATCTACAAAAATAGCTAAAAAAACTTGTAATTTTTTTTTGTAAAAACATAAAATAAAAAATATATTAACAAAATATTAACTGATTTATATAATAATTAGTATATTTTATTCTTCTAAGCAACTTTTCTTATTGCATAAAAATCTAATTTGCTTAGTATTATTTTGTCTTTTTATATAGCAACAATCAATAATTGCATTTAAAATTTTTTATAATAAATTTAAAAAACTTTATATACAATTATTGATTGTTGCTATTTATAAAAGTCAAAATATTATGATTTTATATAAAAAAAAGCTGCTTAGGAGAACAAAATACATCTACTCTAAATTTTATTTAAATAAGCAGATATTTCATAAATATTGGATTTTTTTTACATTTCTATAAAAAAAATTACAAATTTTTTAGCTATTTTTATAGGTATATAAAATGAAGAACAGTACTAATAAAAAGTTATCTGATTTGTATAAAAAAATAATATCAATATTTTTTAAATTTTATTGATTATATTAAAGCTTCCAAAACAATAAAATATAATTGCTAATTATTTTTTGTGCATTAAAATTTTAATTTTTGTTGCACATTATTTTTTGTGTATAAAAATTTTAATTTTTGCTGTACATAATCTTTCTGTACAATCATTTAAATTCATTTTAAATGCACACATGTGCATTTATTTATCTAAATTTTTATGCATAAAAAAAAGTACTTGCACATGTGCATCTTGTGCAAGCCAATTTTAAACACTATCTATGATAAGGCATCGAGCATCTCCATCCCCACCACTTCTGGACTTGGTACTACAACATATAAGTTGTGTGACATAGCCACAGGGTTATGCGACATCTAGAAAAGGAAAAAATCTGACAAAAAACGTCATAAGCATAAGGACTATATACTATAAAAGGAAATAAGAAATAAAGACAAACATGAATAAAAAGACAAGGATCGGACTGAATTAGGAATGAAACCAGAAACCCAACGCTACACTAACCAAAAATGAAAAGAGGCTCTTGGGGTAGATGAAAAATGGCTGACCTAGATAGCGATCTAGTGGAGTATATAGTTCCTTTAAAAGCTGCCTATAATCCAATTGGTACGGGGCACCAAACTGTAGTGGGCTTGCTAGATTTAGCTGGGAAAAACAGATGATTGGAGGGAGGTATAGATTAGGTAAAAACCTGTTGTATATGTAAGACCTTTGTAATAATGAGTTAATAAAAGAGTGCTAACAGCACCCCTTGGGTATACTATCAAGGAAATATAAAAAAAATGTGTTGACTAATATAATGCAAACTAAATAAGAAATGCATCAGGCAAATGCAGTGAGCTATGTGAAATATAATTAATTTTTATGTATCAAATATTAAGATAGACTTTTAGTGTAGATGGTTCTATAGTAAATTAGTTAGTTTTTTTTTTAGTTGTTACTACTTATTATAGTAGATGTATTTGTTAAGTTAAATTTTTTCTCATGTTGCTAAAGAATTATTTTACTTAACTTATTCATCAAAGTGATAAATTTTATTTAAAGATTCTTTATTATTTTTTAATACTTATAATTTTACCATCTAATCTGCTATAACTTTATTGTATTAGCTAACTTGAAATGTCATAATATGGGGAGTGTTAATAGAAACCAGGCAAATCATTTTTAGTAATTTTTTTTAAACTTTAAATTAAAATATTATAACAACTATTAGACCAATCTTGATAAAAATTTTTTTATTTTAATTCTATAACTACATGAAATTAAAATAAAAAATTTTTATCAAGATTAGTTTAATAGTTGCTAAGATAATTTAATTTAAAGTTTAAAAAAAATTTACTTAGAAACAATTTGCCTAGTTTCTATTGATACCCTCATTTTATTTGATTTATCTATTACACAGTATTTGCTAAATTATTTTGTATTACTAATATATTGAAATTAAGTATTGTAAAAAAATTTGCAAACGCTATAGTGATACACAGTAAGCAGTTAAAGCAGTTAGTTTGTGTTAAATTATAGCCGTAAATCCTATTATAATTTATTGTGAAATTTTGCTATATCATGATATACAGTTTGTGTTAGAATTACAGTTATGAATTCTACAGACTGTATTATGTTTCTGTAAACAATTTTGTTGTAACTTACTGACAATTGTGGTGCACTTTATGCAGTTTGGATTAGTTTTTGTATGAAATTACTACTGTAAATTTGCCCTATAACAAATTGCAGCACGGAATGATACTGCAATACACAAAAAAGTTTGGATATAGAACTATGCGAACCTGCACATAAATCAATATAAGACAATGTATGAGAAAGCTCGTTTATAGCACGTAATAGGGTGCAGCTTCTGTGCAACAGAGCATGTACTAACATGCAATTTTATGTGTTTTTCATGCATTGTTGCGTGCATATTTATGTGCAGATAATATATAATAGCATAAGTTCTATCCATATATAACACATAATAACATATATCCATATATACATTTATATGCATTATTTTATTAACTAAATTTTATAATTTTATTAACTAAATTATATAATTTTTATTAACTAAATTTTAAATTTTATTAACTAATTTTATTATTTTATTAACCAAATTTTATAATACTAATTTAATAATTTACATGCCAAATATGAAAATACTTTTAATTATTAAAGATACTAACTTTAAAAATAACCCAGCAACTAATAATATTGAAAAAAAGACAAAGTAAAGCAATAGTACCAAAATAAAAATTCAACAAAAAAATTCAAAATGACTACTCTAGCAATAACTCCAATATTGAACTCCAGTTGTGGCAACTCCATTGGCAGTAACCAAGTGAGATACTAAAATAAATACTATACAGAAAGTAAATAAAAAATAAAAAAATAATAATAATAAGAAAACAACAAAGCTATAATGCCTTCAAAAATGATAAAAAATATATACCAAAAATGATAATAATTCCAAAAAAGCAACTTCCAAGGCAATAACTTTAAAGGAGATTTCAAATACAATAACAATAACTAAAAATATTATATGAAAATTAGTATGTTGTAAAAAAAATAAAAGTGTAAAAATAAATCAAAAAGTAAATACCGTATTTACTCGAAATAATGTGCACTTGCGCGTTATTTCAAGGGGATGCATGTTATTTCAAGTAAATGCATGAGTGTTATTTTAGGGTAAAGGTCTAATTTCTAAAAATTGTGTATTATATATGTGTGATGCATAAAAAAAAATCTGTATTTCTTAATATTATATATAGCCTTCCTGATATAAGTTTGACTAAAAAAATTCATATTTCTGCTTGTTATTTGAATTCGTTATTTCAGCACATTATTAATTCAGCATTTGGAGTATGCATTATATTGAATACACATGGGATTATTTCGAAACCAATATGCTATTTTAAAAAAATGCAATTTTCGAAATAATGCCCATGTGCATTATTTTGCATAAATATGATATTTATTTACTGACAAATCAAATATACTTTGTGTATGTTATTGCATGGAAATTATTATTGTTAAGTGCCAAAATAACAAAAAAACAAAAAAGTAAATAGTTATTTACTCAAAAATGAATGCTTTGTGCATATTAATGTACAAAAAATATAATTATTAAGAATCTTAAAGATCTTCACATTAATGCATAGAATTATATTTATTAAAGTTTAATAATTATCATGTTAGTACATAGAATTATGGTTGTTAAGAATCTTAACAATTGTGACAATTGTGATGTCATGCACAAGAATTATGATTGTTAAGAATTTTTAATAATTGTGACAATCATGATAAATAATGATCATTAAGAAATATTAATAATTGTGATAATTATAACATTATGTACAAAAAATTGTAATTATTAATAATTTTGATAATTATAATATTAGTACACAGAAATTATAATTATTAAAAATTTTAACAATTGAACATATCAGTGTATAAAATTTATAATTATTAAGAATTCTAATGATTGTACATATTAGTGCACAGAAATTGTATCATTAAGGAATCTTAATGATATAATCATTAATTTGTAATCTGCATGTGAAAAATATAGTAAACTGCAGGGATGTGTTTACTATGTAATTTTTGCCTTTTTTGGAATCTGGTATTCCCCCAAGGATAAATCAATTTTGTACTAAGTATACCTCTCTTATGCACATAACAAAAGTTGTAGAAAAAATAATTACAAGCATAATGGTAGTTGAACTTTAAAATTAGCCAAGCAGTCATAAAATATGGGCATTTTGTCTTTATGACTATTTGTTTACTTCTTTGTTTATATTATATAGTCATGAAGCAAATACACCTATATTTCATAATCCACTGGTTCAATTTTAATGTCTCAACTACCATTATACTTGTATTTTTTTTTTTACAATGTTTGTTATACACACAAGGAAGGATTATTTAATCAAAATATATTTATTCTTGGAGAAATGCCAGATTCTGAAAAAGGCAAAATTTAATAGTAAAAATTACATTAAAAATCTTAAAATTGTGCATATTAGCATACAAAAATTATAATTATTAAGAATCTTAAATAATTGTATACTTTAATGCATGAAAATTGTGATCATAAAAGAATCTGAATAATT
Source organism: Gigaspora rosea (assembly GCA_003550325.1). Classification (NCBI taxonomy): domain Eukaryota; kingdom Fungi; phylum Glomeromycota; class Glomeromycetes; order Diversisporales; family Gigasporaceae; genus Gigaspora; species Gigaspora rosea. The sequence goes on along the minus strand of QKWP01001346.1, from coordinate 78,578 downwards.
GTAATATTAGTGCACTAAATTATGATTGTTAAGAAACTTAATAATTGTGCATATCACTTGCATGTTAGTTTATGAACATTATGATATTAAGAATCTTAATAAATGTGCATATTAGTTTACAAAAATTATGATTGTTAAGAATCTTAATAATTTGAGCACATTAGTGCACAGAAATTATGTGATTATTAAGATTAATATACATCAAAATATACATATAATATTATGTATAATAGTGCACATATTTTAATTTTTTATGTAATAATGTGTTTTATATTTTTGGATACTTAGTTTCCATGCAGTTTCTATGCAGTGATTAACCTATGCTTACTTGCATATAATTTCATATTTATACATTCATTTTTGTATATCAAGTTTTTATAGAGTTGTATAAAAAATTTTGTTGCAAAACTTACTAACAGATAGTATTAGTATATAGTTGTATAGTCATAAATTCTATTAGTATATAGTTGAGTTAATTTGTATTAGAATTAACAATTGTGATTCTATCAGAATTTACTATAAAATTTATTTGCTATTATAGTATATAGTTAAGTCAAATTGTATTGAAATTGCAGTTGTGATTTTTGTCATAATTCTCTATATAGGCTATTGCAATAGACACAATATCTAGCTATTAGTTGTATTAGAATTAACAGTTATGATTTCTATTGTTAAAAATTTTGTTACAAGACTTATTTACTATTGTTTTTTTTTATGTCAAAGTTCCTAAATTGGGTAATAAGTCTTTTATTCAAGTCTATGGATCAAGGGAGCCTCTCTGGGCAACTTTATATTTGTTACATGGATGAAAATACAACTAGCCACATATACAACATTTGGTTGTCTAATTTAAGTAGTATTATTAATACACTGTATTTATTAAAATTATAAATTTTAAAATGATTCAACTTATCGAAATCCCAAAGTTCCTGAATTGGGTAATAAGTCTTTTATTCAAGTCTATGGATCAAGGGAGCCTCTCTGGGCAACTTTATATTTGTTACATGGATGAAAATACAACTAGCCACATATACAACATTTGGTTGTCTAATTTAAGTAGTATTATTAATACACTGTATTTATTAAAATTATAAATTTTAAAATGATTCAACTTATCGAAATCCCAAAGTTCCTGAATTGGGTAATAAGTCTTTTATTCAAGTCTATGGATCAAGGGAGCCTCTCTGGGCAACTTTATATTTGTTACATGGATGAAAATACAACTAGCCACATATACAACATTTGGTTGTCTAATTTAAGTAGTATTATTAATACACTGTATTTATTAAAATTATAAATTTTAAAATGATTCAACTTATCGAAATCTCAAAGAATTACCTAGAAATTTTACAAGAGCTTTATTAAATGTTGAAGAATAAAGTTACGCTTTAGAATTTTCTATTAACATATAAAATTTGAACACGTCTTATAAGTCATTTAAATTTAATTAGTTAAAGTGAAAAAATTAGACCTCAAGTATTCAAGTCGAAATTTTAATAGAAGTTTTGCAAAAAATCGAGAGTAACTTTTTAGCAATGATTTCTGCGAAGAGTTTTCAACTAAAAAAAAAATTAGAAAAAGAAGTGCAATGTAAAGACGAATCTTTTAGAATTTTGTGCGCTCTTTATTAATCAAATAAAGTAATATGATATTTTAATCGATTATTTTAATTTCACCGATTAAATATCTGATCATAGTAAAATAACTAATATTGCTAACATAGTTTTGATTTATTAGTTAAGTTACCACCTTAATACGTACGTACAGTACTTACGTTATTTTTGGCGGAACTTAAATAATTTGAATTTTTTTTTTAAAAAAAAAAAAATATATGTATTTGTGGATTTTGTTATGCCTAGTATTTTGTTTATGCTATCAATCGGATTTTTTATCTTAAAAAATTGTAAATTGCATCAAAACACGTATGTACTGTAATAATTAATAATATTAAATTAAACGTAATAATGTAGTGCCGAAATAGTATTTGTCATGCTTTTACTAGTATTTTTATTAATTATATTAAATTGTATTGCACATAACTTTACAATATTTCGAGATTTTTCTTTTTCTTTAATATTGTAGATTTGCATTTTAAATACTAACCTCGAAGTGCGTGACTTAGGCATAAGCTACATAAAACAAGCTTTTAATATACTAATCGTATTTTTACTTTGAAATCTAATGCATAATATCTGATAAATTTTAAAACCTATAATAATCCTCAGGTCTAGTACGAAGCTGAGAGTTTACATCATTAAGGAGAAATTCTAAAGAGCATCACATTTTGCATTTACGTATAATAGGCAGTCAAGGTTTGAAAAAAAAATTTGTATTTGATTAATTTAGATTTTGTGGCACACACCTTGGTCTAATTCATGCTAGATCTATTATTTTGGAGGATCTTGTATACGATAACTGTAATTGATTCAATTGATCATTGTTTATTTTAATTAATTTTTAATAACTTTTAGCAAATCTATTTTGCTACATACAGTACATATGAATATGCGGCGTAATGTTTATTTGATAGTGATCTGGTTGTATCCTAAATATTCCATATATAGGTTTACGTTCAATCATAATGTGTTTTTCTATTGCTTGTGTCATCGTTGTACAGCAAACATTTTCTTGCAATTCTGGAAAAGGAATTTTTATATGAAGGATGAATTGATTATCACGACCGTCAAAGACCGAAATGTACAAATTTATTGTAAAATGTAGAAATATCGGAATTTCCGTTTGGTTAAGATAAATTTCCGATATAATTGAGTTTCTAAATTCAACACAATTTTGCGTGCTGATCGTAGGGTTGCAAATTTAAGTGCAAGATATATTTCATTTTACAATGTATGGTAATTATTGCACTTTAATAAAATAAATAAACCAATCAAATAAATAACCAATATAACTCAATATTTTAAATTTAAATATTGAAATTTTTAATTATGGTAATACTTAATGATTTATATTCGAAGCCTAAATAGAGATTGGACGAGACTAAGAATCGAACCTATAAGAAATTTTTTGGATATATATGGATTCTTTAGTTCATATACAGAAATTCATCTGATTGGCTAGTGTAAATCAAGCCAAGGTAACTTATTACCGGTAACACACTTTAAAGTAATTTTTGGAACGTAAAATCACACAAGCAACAATTGTCAAAAATATCATTTAGCATCATAAGAGTAAAAGAAAGTTAGCATTAAATGAATCTTTTATATTATCATATTCAGAGAAATTGAATAAGGAAGGAAAAAGATTCGTTGAAATATTAAAATGCACTAAAATAAACCAATTACTGACAAAATAGCTGCCTTTATTATTATTATTATTATTATTATTATTATTATTACAGTATTTTTTTTTAGGGAAACAATCTTGCTTGAATCTATAGACAGTGTTTAATAGGGTTGGTTTGGAAGTGAATATGAATACATTTCTCTTTTTTTTTTTTTTTTTACTCTGTATACATTTATCTATCTTCTATACATGTATAATTAATATAATTTTTATAATTTTATGTGTTTACTAATTCATAAAAAATTTTTTCTTGAAGTTTTCGTTTTCTATTGTAAGGGATGCGCAGTTTATTACGCAATTTCCTTTTATCAGGTCATACTCCTCCCCCTCAGTGTGCCAATCATAATACGTATAATATGTAGATATGATAGACTGCTAATCCCACCCACCCATCTTGAAATTATACGAATTGTAAATTGTAGTTTGATTTTAGCTATTAATCATGTGTAACTACGCAAATTGATACTGTAACACTAGGCTAATGCATAGCATTATATGTCCAGAGCACATCATATGATGTACATCATATTACACAAACGAGTTAATATGCATATGTTGGTAACATTAAAGCACAAATATAGACACGCGTGCGGACAGACAAAAAATTTCCAAATCCATTTCTGATAAGATTTACATCATATATATGCAAGTATATCAAAAAAGTAAAATTTGTCAAGATTTTTACAATTGAAGCACATCAAGAAGGTAATTTTTGTATCACTTTGATGGACCGTTGCTACCCTCCGGCCAATAAATAGAGATCAGCCGGTCGATCATCAAACATATGTCTAGTCCACATTTGTTAGGCGAAACCGTTTTGTGCAAATGACGAAAGGCGAAACCTAAACCCGGCGAAAGACGAAAGTGGCGAAATTCTGGCGAAAGGCGAAACCGTTTTGTGCAAATAACGAAAGGCGAAACCTAAACCCGGCGAAAGACGAAAGTGGCGAAATTCTGGCGAAAGGTGAAACCCTGGCAAAAGGCGAAACCCCTGGCGAAAGGTTAAACACCGGCGAAACCCCTCAAAGCTCTCAGCAAAGTTTAAATTCTCTAAGGGAAAGGGCTAACCATGTTNAAAGGCGAAACCCCTGGCGAAAGGTTAAACACCGGCGAAACCCCTCAAAGCTCTCAGCAAAGTTTAAATTCTCTAAGGGAAAGGGCTAACCATGTTGGCGAATGAAAATATTTGCGTATTCACAGTATGTCTCATATAAGAAATGTACCTAAGCCATGTTGGAGAATGAAATATTTGCATGTGGCTATTAAACAGAGCATGTTGCAAAGAAGTCATGTGAATAAAATATGGATATTAAAAACAGCATATGACTTATTTAAAGAAATATGCATACGTACCTAAGCCATGTTGGTGCATGAAAATATTTGCATGTAGTTATTAAGCACACATGTTGCTTTTATAAAGAAACAACATAAGCAAAATTGGAAGTGAATTTATTTGCGTATGGCTATTGAGCACTGCATGTGACTCTTATATAAAAAGTTTAAGATTTTTTTATTCAATTAATTAAACAATATTTATTGTTAAGATTTTTTTACAATTTTGTTTTTAAAACTTTAGATATCATGCGTAGTAAGTAGCTTATTAATAATAATATTATTAATCTAATCTTAGGGTTAACTTTAAATGTTGGGGAAATAATTGTTATATTATTTACTTTTAATTAGTCAAATATAGTAAAATTCAGATTGTTAAAAATAAAAAGTAGAATTACGTATATGCTGTGAAGAAACTATTTGCATAACAAACAAATCATTAGCATTGGATTTAAATTATATAGAAGCTTTAGTAGTGTTACATATAAATAGTTTATTAGATACCGTATAGTTGCGAAATAACGCGCAGGAGCGTTATTTCAAATTTTGGCCTAAATTAAGCTTAATTCGGGCCGAAATTCGAAATAACGCCCCTGCCCGTTATTTTGCGACCATACAGCAGTAATTTCATGAATATTTATTATTTAATTTATATATATCGTAGTTGAAGTTAATATTATTTGATTTTCGCTTGATGTTGTCATTTGCTTGAAGTTACCAATTTAGGCACACTAATCAAAATTAGGGTTCGGAATGGGCCAGCCCGTTAGGCCCGTTGGGCTTTTTTTGAGAATTAATTTGGGCCATATCTCATAGAGCTAGTTACATGATAATTTATCATGTGACTGGCACTTTTACAACATGGCCCAAATTAACTTTTTAAAAAAGCCCAACGGGCTAACGGGCTGGCCCATTCCGAACCCTAGGTTAATTTTGAATCAAAATTAACCCCAGAAATTAGATCTTTTTGAACGCGTTAGTTAGCATGTTTAGGCAGTTTGTAAAGGATGACCGTACCGGGTATTTTCCAAGGTATAGGGATACTATTCATTGAACTTTGATATGATTGTCCCGCATTCACTTATTTGCGTGGGTAAACAAACTCCTGGATTGGAAATAGCCAATCGGAGAGTGTAACTTTGACTATCCTGACAAACGCGTAAAAGAAGAAAAAAGCGAAAATATACAAAAACTAATGTTTAAATTGATCTTGGTGCACAAATTAAAATAATTTGATTTCACCCTTTTCGGCTTTTTTTCATATAGGCAATATTTTTCTTCAAATTTTTTTCCGTAAAGATGGTGTAAATCAGAAACTTCATCCGGAGAGAATAAAGTTCATTCTTGCTTGTCCCTTACTCGTTTCAAAAATGACGGGAATGAAGTTTTATATATAGTAAGCACCAATATAACCAAATAGCCTCTAACCTTAAGGTTCTAATCCTAACCTTTTATTTCACACATTTAATTTATTTACTAAATTGGATTTCCTTTTTTTGGATTTCCTGCACAAATAAATTATGCCCGGATTAGAGATGAGCAAGGTAATTTCTTTTTACCTTGTTACGTAAAAGTTGTGACAATTTACTAAAAAATATATTTACAACTAATAACATACTAAGGAATTATTTGACTTTTACGTAATAGGTAAATAACTTTGCCCATCTCTAAGCTGAATATAAATGCTTACAGTGTAGATCTCATAGAGGGATCTACCACATAGCACTTTACGGTAGTTTCACTGCCTTTTGTCACTTTATTACCTTTCTTTAGTTCGTTACCTTTTGATAGTTTGCCACCTTTCGCCAGTTTCGCAACCTTTCGCCAGTTTCGCCACCTTTTGCCGGTTTTGCCACCTTATGTCAGTTTCGCGATTTTGTCTTTTAAAATTTTTTTTGGCAAAAGTCGAAACTAGGTTTCGCCTTTCACCAATGGTGAAACCTCTAGGTTTCACCTAACAACTGTAGTCTAGTCTAATTCATTTTTGCATAATGATAGATTTTTTGATTAAAAAATTATTACGCAATTTTTATATTAATAAAAAATTAGTAAAATATTTTTGATTATATATCACTTAATAATTTTTTCTTCTTCTAATTTTAAAGTCTTTCAATCTTCGCTGCATCCTTAACAAGATTACGTTTTCAAAATTTACATATATATATTATTAAAATTTCAATTAAAGTATAAGTTACATTTCAAATTGACATATACGTATACGGTATATATGCTATATATGTTAATTTGCTTAATTGAAATTTTAATATATATATGTAAATTTGAAAATGTAACCTTGTTAAGGATGCAGCGAAGGTTGAAAGACTTTAAAATTAGAGAAGTAAAAAGTTATTAATTGAAAAGTATTTTACTAATTTTTTAATATAAAAATTGCGTAATAATTTTTTAATCAAAAAATCTATTCTTAGGCTAAATAAATTAGGCTAAACATATGTTTGATTCTATTAGATGATCGACCGCCCTACCATGACATTTATTTATATTATGTATGATTAATATTAATAATTTACATACTTAAGCCTCATAGTTCAAAAAGAATACACTATAAAATTTATGAAAAAATTTATAAAAAATTTTACAAGTTATTTATATAACTACAACGTATTGTGACGTTGGGGATACAAGTTTTAACATATTTTATGACTCTTTTAGAGATTATATCCTTTTATATTCGTAATTATTTGCAAAAATAAATCACAATTCTACATTTAAGGCTAATTACATACTTCAATTAACGAAGGTGCGTTCATGTGATAGAAAGTCAATCAAATCGTAAAATTGATTTTTGCTGACGAAACAAAAACAAAGTGAAAAACGCCAAAATACAAAGTCTAAACTTGTTTAGGAGCATTAATAAAAAATGTTGGAAGGCAATTTTACTTATAAGTCAAGCCTTAACACTAATTCCTAACTAACCCTTACCCTAATTTAATCAAAAAACATAGCCTTATTCCCTAATTTAGTAAAAGTTAATCTTGCTCCAATCTAAACTAGCCAATAAATATGCAAACACATGAAATGTGATACAAGTCACTCTCGTTATAGTGAACTCTCGATATAGTGAATACTAATTAAAATCTCGATATAGTGAAGTTAAGCTCAAAGCCAGTTTATATAAAATTCTCTCGATATGGTGAATTTACTAATAAAACTCTCGATATAATGAATTTTTTAAAAATTTTTATTAATGGAACAGATCACTTCACTAGTTGGTAGTACACGTGGTTTGTTTATATCAATTTATGGATTGTAGACAATTTTTAATTATCACTCCAATCAGTCATATATAACATTTAATGAATTATGCAAAAATAGAAATGTAAGTTATTTTCCAGGAACGTAATGCAATTATTATACGCAATTTAAGGGTAGAGGGTATGTCGATCATTTCTAATATGAAATCGATGGTAATTTTTTTCATGTAACGCATGTGGAAATCGAACCTATCTAGAATTTTCTATGATACATATAACTTTTTTTTTTTTGTACTGGTATTATTAATTTTTTTTTTCTTTCTAAGCTTTTTTTTTCTTTTGTCATATCATCGGCATTTAATTTAGGAAGACTCCTTTAGTTGAGTAGGCTATAGATCCAACAAGTGATATGTTGTTTCTTTTAGCTTTGCCATTTTTTTTTTTAGTGATTACTCTTAAGTTTCTTTAGGACGGCTCTTGGTGGAATCTGAAACTGGTGAACTATACTAAATAGAGTGAAGCCAAAGAACACTTTGGTGAAGGCTCGTGGTGGCTTCTTTGATGTGCAAATCACTTTGAATAGCACCTTTGACTGGGTATAAAGTCTGTAATTAGTACGTTGTTTCTTTTGGTTTTTTTTTTTGATCTATTTTACTGCTTTTCAAGTTATTTTCTGCTTTACTGACTTTCTTTCGTTGGAGTTTATTTTTTAGAACAGTTCTGTAGTGTGGAACCCAAAGTATAGTAAACTTACTTGAAATAGAGTGAAGCCAGAAGAAATGCCATCATAGAGATGAAAGACTAATCTAACTACTAGTATAGTATTTAGAAAGTTGATATGCTATAGTGGCTAAATGGCATAAATATTCTAAAGAATTAATAATTTTTATATGTAATTTAATAGTAATGTTAGTTATTATTTTTATTGTAATAAAATAAATTTTTTAATATTAATTGATCCTCCTGTAAGATATAGTAATCGGGAACTATTGTTATAATATTTCCAAAAATTTATTGTGCAAAATACAAGTTTCATTATTTAAAAAAATTTTTTTTAAATTTTTTTTATTGAAATTTTTTTTAAAATCAATTAATACAAAACCAAATGCCACCAAAAAGTAAACGCCAACAAAAGAATATCTAACAACAAAGAAAGGCTAAAAGAAATGAACCCACAAACCACTCCTAACCCTAACCTTAACCCAAACCTTAACTATATTTTTGTATAGTACTGTTTACATTACGACGAAACCAAGACCCGTCACCAAAACCAAAGGTGTTGTTCTTAGAGAAACTTCAACTACTTTGTGGTTTGGTTAGATTGGCGATTAATTTCCTCTGGCTTGGCTCTATTTAGCAACTGTTCTATAGAATAAACTCCAAAGTAAAATGAAAATGACAGCAGAAACGAAAAAAAGTTGAAAAAAAAGAAATGTTCCATTTATTGAATTTACAGCCTAATTACCCAAAAGTAAATTTTTCTAAAGTAGATGTTAATAAAAAAATTAAAAAAAAAGAAAAAAAAATCAAATATGATTGGGTAGTTATTTGTTCTAGAAATCCGATAGAATAAATTACTACCCAAAAATTCAAGGGAACTTTCAGGTTAACTCGGAAATTTTCGGGTTAACCCAGAAAAGTTTTACTGCATATACAAGTAAATTTTTTTAAAATAGAATTGCTTCTAGAAATTTTTCTACTATAAATAGGGGTTTTAATTTACACAGCACGAAATTTTGACAAGGGTTTATTGTAACCTTAAGAATTTTTATCAGGGGTGTATTTTTTGTAACATATGATTTTCTCTTGTACCATGAAAATCATATGAAAAATGATCGACATGCCCTCTACCTTTAAATTGCGTGTGCCCTCAAAAACGTAATACATCAAAATGCACTTAAATATCGCAGTGTTGCATCATCACATGGCTCTAAACTCATAGATATTAAACATTGCTTTGTTAATAGTATCCCTTAAACCGTCCAGTTTAGCGGGCAAATTTGCCCGCTAAAATTACTAAAGAAAAATTTTATAGGGTGAAAAAAAATTTTATGCAAATTATTACTTAAATTGGCTAAGACGGCTCCTGAAGGCTCGGATTACATAACACACAACTCAATTTAAATACGACGCATGTCGTGTAACAAAAACAAAGGATACGGATTTAGGCTACTCGAAAAGTATGACATTAACACCGTGAATTTTGCCATGTGATCCAAAATTTTGGGTCTTCCGGGCAAATTAAAGTACTAGTTACTTAAGCGAAGTTGATTGTGGGATTATGACCTTTACAATTTTTATTAGTGTCATTTAAAATCAGGATCCCGACAGTAATAAATCGAATTTTAGGATCATCAATTTTTTGGTTAAAATTAATGCTTCAGAGTTTCGATCATAAGGTGCTTACACTATCGCGATGTCATACTTTGATAAATATTAAATTATGTAATGCATTTAAATTAAAACATAAAATAAAATAAATCATTTAAAAAAAAAAAAAAGTCTCAATAAATTCTTTATTTATCGTCTTTTGTTTATGGGATCGCTTCGCCCGCCTGCTCGCTCAAAAAAGCCCACCCACCCACCCGATTTTTCAAAAAAGCCCACCCACTCAATTTTTTTTTTAAAAAAAAAAATTTTAGCTAATATTAGCTTTGGCCTATAGGCCACTTCGCCCACCCACCCACCCATCAGCTTTTATCTTCGAGGTGAAATCCCAGAAAACAATTTCGATTGCTATTGCAACAAAGAGGCACATCACATGACAAACACCAAATATTGCTTTGATGTGGTGTTTTGCGATCCATATCCAACTCCTTTATGCTGGCCAGCCAAGCACACCACAGACATGCCTCTCGTTGGTCTTTCCACACCGCCAAATGATTTCCAGGAGCCAACCGTTGATCGGAGAGTTTAAAATTTTTCGTGACTTTGATTTTTTTTGATTTCACTTTTGAACCACTTCTTAATTGATGTTCACCTATATCGTTCGCAAAATCAATAAGACCCCATAAAAGTTCTTCACGAAACTTTTTATGTTCTTGCATTGATCCTAAAATTTTGGTGATTAGATATGCGTTAATGATAGCAGTGTCCAACAACCAAAAAAAAAAAGGCATCCAATTGCGCCGCGCAGTTTGTTGAGTGTTGTAATAGGATCGCAATTGGTCAGCGACGTCCACGCCATTCATATTGTAATTGTAGTTATCGACTACTTTGGGAATTTTCAATTTTTTTTTGATTCTGAACCAAAAACTGCCTGCACTTTTGCTGCATTAGTACTCGTTTCTCTCGGTCGTCGTCTATCTCGTTCGATTTCCCATTCTTCACCTACAAGACCGTGAATTGTCGACAGCATTGTAACTGGCCCATTGTCTTGCCAGAAAATAGCCAATATGCTATTCACTTCAACACCAGACCGGATGTCCTAATTTAATTTAACACCTTTATTCACTTTTAATTCCTTTGGAAACCTGGATGCCGTTTTTCGGATAGTTCCACAAGCCCCAACACCCATTTGTCGAAGATGCTGAAAGAGAGGAACGCTGGTGAAATAATTATCTATGTAAATATTGTACGGAAATCGTTGGTATGGAAGTTGTTGAACGAGGTGAAGAACTAAAGACCCAACTTGACTAAGACCATTCACTTTAATCGCATTATTTGGGGCGACGCGTGATGTTGGCAGAAAAGTGTAAGTGTACCCAGATTCGCACAAAGAAAAAACTTTAAAACCTTCTGGAATAGGTTTATTTTTCATTCGAACTGTGTGGATGCTTCTACCGGAAAATCGAATCATCATCTCATCCACTGAAACATTGGAGCCCGGTGCGTAGTACTGCTTTGAAGCCTTACGAACATGTGAAAGCAACTGTTTTTCCTTTTCAAAATAATTTTTTAATAGTGTTGTGGGGGCGGGGGGAGAAACGTGAAGAAACCTCTTCACTAATTCAAAGCGTTTTAATGACATTAGCTTGGAAATATGATGTACCGGGAGTCTTGTATTATCGTTCCAATATTGGTCAAGGGACGGTAACTTGAAAAGTCCCTGGTATATAACCAGAGCAACCCAAACAAGGAGTTCTTTACAGGTTATGTCCTCCCATCGTCTACCGGTGGCTCCTGCGCCTTTTGTTTTAGCATACTCATTCGTATTTGCGACTATTGTGTCCATCATGGACATTGAAAAAAAAAGAAAAAAAAAATCGATCAGTTTGGAAACACCAACATTTAGATGTGGTGGCAACCGAACGCTCGCACGACGCAATTGGCTTGGGTGAACCAGTGGTTCAAAGTTAGGTGGTGGTGGCGGCAATTGTGGGGCTTGTTTTCGTTTTCTCTTTTGGACACTTCTTGTGTCTGTTGCGGCATTTTCGTCTTCGTCCTCATCCTCATTATCTGAACCCGGGTCACTTAAAGAATGTTGGCGAAATGTTAAAACTGGTATATATTCATCATCGTCGTCAGCATTTATTTCCTCGTTTACAAGAAGAGATGACGACGAACTTGCAAACGACGAACTTTTATATAGCGAAGCCTTTGAAGACATTTTTTTTTTCTTTTTTTTTTTTTTGGGGCAATGGCGTTTTTATGCAGAGCGATCATATGATCATGTGCAAGATTTATCAAGTTACCTAACATTGCATCATAATGCATAAGAGGTGCTGTGAAATAGGAGATGATTGGTTATGTGGCAAACTCTAATTCTAGCTTAATAATGTAGGGGACAAGCTTAGATAAATCAGGCGTGGGCACACAAAAATTAGAAAAAAAAATTTTAGCGGGCAAATATGCCCGCTAGACGATTTAAGGGATAAGCGGAAAAATATGATGAACTAATTGACAGAATAATAATGAATGCATGCGATATATCGTTCAAGCAGAATTATACACGATTAAAATTAGAAACTATTCTGAAAATAGCAAAACACTAAATATTTGTATCATGTAAATTTTTATAGTTTATAAATGTGTTTAGCCTTTTGGCAATTAAGCTGAGGATGAAATATTGATTAAATAAATTAATGTTTACAGAATTGCTTTTGCAGATTCATTAAGCCATCTACTTTTTCTAAAGTCATGCTATATCTATAAATAATAATTGGCGGAACATCTTATAAACTTAAACGGGTAACAAACAGGAAATAATATACAATTAATTTACTAAGCCTGATTATCCCATCTTCATTCTATTTGTAAAAAAAAAAATAGTATGTTCTTTCGAATTCAAAATCAATATACTATTTTTGTAATAGTACTTTATTCAAATATAAAGCAGTTTTATATCCTTTTGCTTACGTTCCTGGTTTTGGCGATGACGTCGCGAAACTATCTAGTGTACTAAATAAAGAAAAGAAGATCCTATATACAAATGTGGAGGGATAGGACAAATTCGAATTTGTGACAGTATCAAAATTATTCGATTCTAATCAGCGGAACACGTAATGTAAACTGTAATACTTACCTGCGCCATAATACCCATATCCACCTTATATTTCAAAGATTTTAATTACGACAATTTAATATTTTTGAATATTTTATTTAAAATTTAAAGGTTTCAATATTACTATATTATGCTCAATCAGTAAGTAAAAAATTTCTTAATTGTTATATCAAGTTTAAAAAGATTTATTATACAATAAACTTTGATAAAAATTGCCATAACACCATAACAACCAGTTTGATTAGCCAGTTTCTAATTTCGCCAGTTACGACAAAATGAGCTATTTTTGCCATTCGCCTTTTGGGACACTTTGTACTTATATACCCTAACACAGGCCGAATGTTAATCACGTGGTGTGATTAGTAATAATAATCCCCGATCACTATATCAAGATCACGGGAGGATTACCACTGGATTACCCTGATAATAAGTCCCAACGAATCAGAGGATATTATTATTACAAATATCACTGAGTTAACCGTTCTTTAATCTATCAATATTTACTTCTAATGAGAATTTCGGCATACTTTAATTTCTAATTTTTCATTTTTAACACGATGGAGTTATCGATTATGTAGGAATCCTTACTCACCAGATTGCCAATTCTTAGTCTCAAATACTATCAAGTCTATATAATTTTGCTGAATCAATAATCGGTCGATTCTTAGATCAGAAATAATTATCAAAAAAAATTAACTTGAATCGAACAATACATATAAACTTAAATATCATATTTTAAGATGTTATTCTTATCTTTAATTCTTAAATAAATAATTATTAACCATAGTATATGTTTTTATATAATATAGCGCAAAGCTAATAATTTTTTAAAATCTAAATCTTATCAAATAAATAAATTTTATGCTATAAAATGAAATAATATTATGAATATTAATTTCATATATCAATATATTTTCTAACTCTTAATTATTACTACAATGATTTTCTTGCATAAACACGAACTATATTATAATATGTATCATACTCAAATAGTTCTTTTTCTGATATTTTGGCCAACTCATCATATTCTTCGGATGAAATTTTCATAATCTTTGCTAAACGAGGTTTCCAAGCAGAATATGTATTAACCAAATTGTTGATAGCCTATTTATTCGTGTGACATTTAAAAAAATTTTAATATTACTTTCATAAAATGTAAAAATCATTTAATTTTGTTGAAATACATTACCGTCCTACTAAGGTTAAGTTCGGCTTGATTAGATTTTGAACCATGACGACATTTTCTTATTTCTTTTTTAATATTTCTTAATTGGCCTAATTTAATGAATATGTAAATTATCAAATAAATTTTATATACAAGTAAAATTATAATTTATGATTTGATAAAAAAAAATAATAATAATAAAAAAATAAAAAACCTTGATTTTGTAAATATTTATCCAATTTTTGAGATGTGAACGGGTCAGTACCTCGCAGTTTCATTGCCTCCATTTCTTTATTATATTGAATAAATGTTAGTATAAAGTAACTAAGTAAACAAATAAGTAAACAAATTACAAAATAAATCTATTAAGCATATCTAAGGTACACACCAGCTTCACATAAACGTTTAGTAGCTGGTCCCGCATTATGTAACATGGAAGGCTCTGATAACTTATTTATATTAATAACAATAAATTTTGACATTTTATTATTAAAATTTTAATTGATAAAAGTCGAAACCAATTTTTAACATTCATCAATATAATTTTAGTTGATAAATAAACATACTTCTATGAAACCACCTGGTTTTAAAACTCTGACAAGCTCATCTATTACATCTGGCCAATTCTGTTCAGTAAATGCTCCAAATAAATTACGTTGAAATACATAATCAAAAGTGCTTTCTTCGAATGGTAATTCTTCTAGAACATTTGCTTTAATGAAAGTAAAATTATCTGGCTTTATATATGTCGGTGGTTGTTGAGAAATATCTATTCCAATAATTTTAATCAATGGATACCTAAAAAAAAAAAAAAATAAGTATTTTTATTAAATGCTAATATAATTTTTAATATAAAATTAAGAAATGAAACTTTCAAATGATTGATTGTACATACGTGGTTGCCATATCAAATGCCCATGACGCAGCACCGCATCTAAAGTTACGAAAATTTGAAATTGTATTTTATTAACATGCAAAAAATAACGTTCTTACAATTTAGTAATTATCAGATGATTAATTAAATATGATGATCATCATGAGCATATAAATTCATTTTAGAATTATCTTTCAATAAACTCTTTTTTGAGGATCCAATTGCATCATATGCAGTAGAATTATTTAATTATAAAATAATAACAATTAACAATTACATACCCAACATCGAGAATTTGGGTATCTGAATCATTCAAGATATCGTTGATAGGTGCAGAAAAATTGCTTTGCCAGATGTATCTAGTTAAAAAATGGCGAAAGTGCAGCCTATCTGTTTCGTCATCATCATTTGGTAGAGGATATACGACATTTTCTAAATTGTGAAATCTTCTACCATCAATGTATCGAAATTCTATCTCTTTTGGTGAACATGGCGAATTTATAGGATTAGCTTGCTTGTCTGATTTAGAATTACAAATACCCATGCTGAAATTTATTTTAAATGCTCTTGTTTATCATAATTATTCTGGAAAGATTGTATGCAGTGAGTTAAAATATGATGTTGTTTTTAACAATACTAAATAAAATGAACGCTATTAAAGGAAATTCTGTAAGTACAAATCTAAAATTTCTTTGCATTCAGACTTGATTTTATATTCGGAAAATTTGTATTTTTTTGCACAAAGTGATAGAATATTGATCGTACAATTTTCAAACTGCATAATATTACAAATTTTTAAAAGTCAAGTATGGTGAAATTTATATCCGTATTTAGATTTTCTTTTGGCAGATGTCAAATAAGAAATTAAAAAAATCTATATATTTGCATACGTTTGTCATGCATAACGCGTTTTTTTTTTTGTTTTTGTAATTAATCGGATTTTCATTTTAAAAAATTGTATTGGTAATTTTATTTGTGTAAAATATCGTATATATGTGCAGATATGTAATGCAGATATGTAATACACATAATAAACAATGAATTACTTTCATTTGGGAATTTTTAAAAATAATTTACCGTATTTCGCGAAAAAATGCTCACCTGAGCGTTATTTAAAGTACGCGCATGGGCGTTATTTTGGGACAAAATATAAAATTATTTGTTGAAACCTAATGCGAGATGCGCATCATTTCGAGACACGCATGAACGACATTTTAAACCAATACATCTATTTTTGGGGAGCATGAATTTCTAAATAACACCTATACCCGTTATTTCACGAAAAATACGGTATATCGAAAATAATTGGAGTTTAAGGGATCATATTTCTGGTTAAATTTCCGAATCAGAAATTAGCCGGTGATAAAGTTATCCTTTTTGATAAACATATCAGGTTAAACGATAATGTAATTGAATAAATACTTTAAATAATAGGATTCATACGTCATTTATTTTTAAATAAATACATCACTTATTTTATCTGAAATCGGATGTCGGATCATTAATTCTGAAACCCTCTATTAATCTTGAAACTCACTAATAATTTAGTGTGATAAATTTGCCATAAATAGCTTTTTTCATGGTTTTATTAGTATTTTTTTTGCTATTTATATTAATTATCATTACTCGTTGCAGAAGACTGCCAAAACAATTTATAGAAATTTCGCGTTTTTTTTATATCACTTTTCGCGTCAGATTGCAGATGCTACACCTCTGATACTAATCCTCAAGTGGAATTTGTGATTTATGTATCAGCTAAATAAGTTTTTAATTAAAAGAGGCGTTCAAAAATAATAAATGTACATATTTTTTTGCGTATATATTAAAGTTTTAATTTAATTAATTTAATAATTTAATTTGTTAACCTATTTGTCATATATGGATATGTGGCGTAATGAATATGTGTACGTACGTTTTACATACTATGCATGATGGATTGTATCCGAATTTTCCCGTATATAGGTCAGATTGTGTATTTATTTCTGACTTGTGTCATCGTTGCACTGTACAGCAAAAAATTTCCTTATATTTATAGAAAAAGAAATGCTTGCCACCTGTTATTAAATATTTACTGTATTGCAATTACAATCGTTCAATATTATATACAAGATCATAGGCGTAACGTTGATATGATGATAAAAAACTTCCTTTTAATCTTTACAAATATATTTTGCTTATAACGTTATAGGAGGGCTTTTTAATAGATAGATTATTTGATAATCGCTGACCTTCAAGATTGTGATGAAAAATTGTGCTCAAATTTACTGACAATCTACGAACATTGCATATGGACAATGCAAAATATTACACGAGTATTTTAGCAAATTAAATATGGTAGGAATTTATTGACTGGTTTAAAAATGTGAATCAAGTTTCTAAGATTCAAAGATTTTATTAATATTTGTCGAAAATGTATTTCGTAAGTTTTCAATACATCAATATTTTTGAAATTCTTAAGAATCTGACTTACAGAAGATTTGCCAACACTTAAGTGTTAAGCAAGTTTTTGATAAGTCTTCAAAATTTCTTTTCAATTATTCGCGAGTGAAGACATTTTGAAAGTATATATGATATTTATGTATTCAATTAAAGATGTGCGTATGCAGTCTGTCACCCTGATCTTAAATTACCTATATACATCAATTTATTGAATCTATTGCTGTTGTAACAAAATCATAAATTTAGGTCGCACTCAAGAGTCTCAATCAATGAGTCGAAAAGTGTCGGGGATAACATTTATATTTAACGAAAAATATTTAAAATTGATTAAGAGTCTTTATCATTAAGATGAATATACGTAACATGTTACGTAATAAACCATTGTTACAGTATTAGTAAAAAAAAAAAAAAAATTTATAAATCAGTTTTTCATTTCAATTAAAACTTTTTACTATCACCTTTTTTATACCCGCCCGGAAAATTTCATAATTAATAGAGTATTCAAGATATCGTTCAAGCAATAGTTGTCTTCATTCTTAGCATCAACGAATTACTATTTTATTTTACTTCTCGCATTATTAAGTTTTTGTGAAAATCCTAAAACACAATAACGAGTCTTTTTGTAATTTGGACGGCAAATTTGATAAATAATAGAAGAGTCAAAGAGAAGCCGCTCAATTATCGATTTCAATGCTTATTTGGATTGATCATAATAAATGAGCACTAGTACGATATCTCACTAATCACATCGAGAATGGTGCTTAAGAAGTTTTAATTACGCCATAAATTGCATATTCGAATTTTCATCAAAAATTTTATGCAAATATTATAATATCTCGGTTTCATATATTGGTTATTAATTTATGGATCGATTACGATCATGCTACGACATAGATCGAAAATGTTGTAATAATTACAATTTTAAACTTTGTTTTGATAACATGCATTTAGAAAAATGAGGTAGTGAATCGAGTGTGCATTTAAAGAGGTTGCGATTTAGGAGAGTGCATTTAGAATACACAATGTCTATTTACATATTCTTTCAAACAAGCCTTTTTTTCCGTAGTAAACACGATAAAATTCACATAATAATATACCATCTAATTGTCCCTACGTCTAAAGATCGCAACTACACACTACTAAGACCAACTAAACTACCCTATCTAACCCTAATAATGGTAAGGCTTCGATTGAGGCGTGGATAGACTTGGTCCGAGTAACTAGGGTCGAATAGAGCTCTAGATTATGTAATGAGGCTCTAATATAAGGTCACGGGATTAGACTAATATGAATTTCACCTATCGGGGTCGATTATCGGTTTATTCATAACAGTTTATTAACTCAAGGGATAATTATTAGAGCTAACGCTTCTACTCTAATTTCTTAGGTTATCACTCTACAACGTTGAACTCTAAAACTTTGAACTCAATTAGTTACTTTTTATTGAAGCGGCAAAGGTAGTGAGTGCTTTTATACTTTTTCTTTTACATAACTCGAACTGACTTAATTCACTAAAATAGATAATTACAAAGTTCGAAAAGTTCAAAAGTGTAAAAAGTGCAAAAAGTACAGAGTTCAGTTCAAAAAGCACAAAAAGTTCAGAAAGTTCAAGAAGTGCAAAGGGTGCAAAAAATTCAGTTCAAAAAGTTCAAATTATTAATTTTGGCTAGATTCGATCTGAGCCACCGCAGCATCGATCCTATTCAAGTTAAATATGCATTCGATCCGAAAAATTTTATTTCCGACCACGGTTCACCACTCCACAACGTATGTACGTACGTACGTACAGTACTGGGGTGATAAATCAACTAAGTTATCAAAACTATGCTAGGGGTAATAGTAATTTTTACTATGATCAGATTTTATCTTTCAGCGATCTTGAGTAAATTGATCAAGTTCCAACACGGAATTTTGAGGATCCTCCTGCATGAGAAGAGAAAGCCTGTATGATGATCAAGTGATAAAATACTGAAATAAGTCAATTCATTCCTTCGTTATGAGTACTTTGTGCAAGTACATGTACATGACGACGCATGAAAAAATTGACTGTGCCAGGTTTTGTAGATCATTGTGGCGCAGATCTTCCATCTGCAAATCATATTTCAGGGATCACGTGTAACATATCACGATCAGGAAAGCTCAAAACAAACGTTCATTTTGTCAAAATTTGCCTATTTCTCAGAAAACGGCATAAAAAGCATTTTTAGAGTCTAACTAAAAGTTTTCCTTGAACTATTTTACTATATAACCATACAGTCTCTAACCTTATTCTAAACGTTAAGGCCACGCAAAGTTAATTTTTCGTTTTGCATAACCTGGGTTTCAAAATTCTGGTCGGCGGGACGGATTTTTTTTTATTTTTTTTATTTTTTTTATTTTTTTTTTAACATTAACTTTGCGTGGTCTAAATTCATTTATGTTCACATCTAAGGTCACGCAAAGTTAATTCTTCGGTTTGCATAACATGGAATCAAAAATTTATGATTTTTTTATTGGACCTATCGGGTAATGACGGAAAGGTACGGTCATCATCGGGTGACACCGGAGAAAAAATTAAATGGCAAAAATGGAATAATTGGCACAATAGGAATTTAAAAAAAATCGGTGGGTTATGCAAAACGAAAAATTAACTTTGCATGGCCTAACCCTAACATTAATGGACTTTAAAAATTTTGTTGCACCTCAATGATCTACAAAACCTGGCACAGAATTTTTTTTTTTTTTTTAAATGTTAAGGTGAGACCTTGCTTTTATCTTTATTAAATTTAATAGAAACTTTTTACAATACTGAAAGAAATTTTATTTTTTTAAATCTAGACTAAGAATAAAAACTCAGACATATATCTAAGTAAACCTAAATACTTATCTGCAGCCTAAACCTACCTGGCACAGAATTTTAATTGTATCAGATATATAAATTGCAAAGAAATTATTTTGACACTTCTGATACATTATATTTTATGCAATAAATTAAAAAGCTCATTAAATCTAATAAATGTTATTTTAAATTATACTATTCAGATTATATATACTAAAATATTAAGTATTAAAACTTATTATATATTAATTAAATATTTTTCTTATCAATTTACAAATTTATAAAAAATATTTAAATTATATAGTTTTTAATTTATATCATTTTTTTTATTATGCAAACTATATTTTTTATGAAATAAAAACATTCTTTATATTATTTTATATAGGGAATTGCTATTCGCACCAACTATGGTACAAGTAGATCACCTCGATTTTGTCACTTAAATATTTTAACTTTTAAAAACTTTTATTAATATTATCTCTATGAGTTCTTGATCAAATTTAATAATTTTTTTTATTTGAATTCTATGGATTCGTAGAATTAAAATAGAAAAATTTTCATCAAATTTGGTTAAGAACTCATAGAGATATCTTTAATGTAAGTTCCTGTAAACAATTTTAATGCAGCTTCTTTGTAATATGTTTTTTTGCTTTTTAAAAATAACCCACTGTTCGGCGATAATTTACAAGTAATTTTATTATGCTAACTAAAAAAATTTTATAACAAGACTTGTAGCGCAATCATGGACTAATAGAATCTTAAATTTCATGAAAAATATTAAAAACTCGTAAAGATATTAACATTTTTGTAAATTTTGACACATACGTTTTCGCAAGTTTTCCTCTAAATTTCAAATAATTCCAGTAGCACTTTCTCAAAATGAAACATCCAAAATGTGAATTAGTACTGTAAGTTGATAGAATAGGTATTCAAGAGTCATCAGTTAAAATTTCACTATAAACGGATTAATATTGACGAAGTTATGATGATTTTTCAATTTGATTCCAGATTCAGAATTTTCTAAAATTTTCAATTTTGATGAAAACAGAAAAATTACCATCATAGGCTAGATTTTTACAAGTACAAATTAAACAAGTTACTGCGCACTAATATAATCAATAGAGAATATGCTAAAATTTTGCTTTCTAAAATTTCAAGTTATTTGGTTAAATATTCATTCCATAATACTGTAATAGTTTTTTTTCATTTGGTGCAGCTTCTTTATAATATACTTTTTGGAATAGAAGAATCTTTTATCAAAGATATCTCTACAAGTTTTTGACCAAATTCGATGAAATTTTTTTATTTAAATTTTATAGATCTATAGAATTCAAATACAAAAATTTTCATTGAATTTGATCATGTGGTTGCAAAGATATCTTTAATCAAAGTTTTAGAGAATTTTAAAACACGTATCACATGACAGATACATTTAAATTTGTTGACAAAACTTTGATCAAGGATATCTCTGCAACCACCTGATTAAATTTGATGAAAAATTTTTTATTTGAATTCTATGGATCCATAGAATTCAAATAAAAAAATTTTTATCGAATTTGAACAGGTGGTTGCGGAGATATCTTTGATCAAAGTTTTAGAAAATTTCAAAATGCTTATCACATGACAGATAAGTTTAAATTTTTGACAAAACTTTGATCAAGGATATCTCTGCAACCACCTGATAAAATTTGATTAAAATTTTTTTATTTATTCTACGGGTCCGTAATAATTAACTAAAATATTTTCATCAAATTTGATCAGGTGGTTGCAGAGATATCTTTGATCAAAGTTTTAGAGAATTTCAAAACGCATATCATATGACAGATATGTTTAAATTTTTGACAAAACTTTGATCAAGAATATCTCTGCAACCACCTAGCAAAATTTGATGAAAATGTGTTTACTTATTCTACGGATTCATAATAATTAACTAAAAAATTTTCATCAAATTTTATTAGGTGGTTGCAGAGATATCCTTGATCAAAGTTTTGTCAAAAATTTAAAAGTATCTGTCATGTGATACGCGTTTTGAAATTTTCTAAAACTTTGATCAAAGATATCTCTGCAACTACATAATCAAATTCGATGAAAATTTTTTATTTGGATTCTACGAATCCATAGAATTCAAATAAAAAAAATTATTAAATTTGATCAAGAACTCATAGAGATAATATTAATAAAAGTTTTTAAAAGTTAAAATATTTAAGTGACAAAATCAAGGTGATCTACATGTACCATAGTGCGAATAGCAAAAATTCATGGTGCAAATAGCAATTCCCTTTTATATATAGGATAAAATTTTTTTAAATTTAAAAAAAAATTATTAGTATAATTTATAAATAAATACTCATAAAAATACAAAATATAGTAATTTTTTATATAAAATATACTTATATCATAGAAAGTTTATAAAATTATAAAATTAATAATTAATAATATATTTTTAAATGATATAAATATAAAATATATAGGAGGTCAATAGAAATGAAACAAATTTATCTAATAAATTTGTCCCATTTCTATTGACTTCACTCCATATATTTAGAGGTTCATTATATATATATATATATAAATTTTAAATACTAAAAAAATTTTATAGTTGCTAACTTTTTTTTTTCTTTGACAGTCTTGCTAGTATAATTTTTTTGGTAATTTATAACAATTGTAGTTGTTATTTTTATTTTCACTGATTGTAACCCAACTTCCCTGACTTGCCAAAGCGACCTGTCACACTGACTGCTGTAGTGGTGGATATCTTTGCAGCTGTTTTTACTGATTGCACTGCCACATGTTCATGTAGTATCTTATAATGTTCATACTTGGGCTTTATATTATATCTCATGACTTCAGTTTTCAAATCAGGGTTCAGGCACAGCCCTCGTTGCTATGACTTTGATTGTAGATCATAGCCTATTCTAGAAATTAAGTCCATCGATTGATGTTCTGGGTCCCTGTATCCTGCAGTGTTTCAGTTTTATAATTTAGCCTAGACTGGCTGTCTTTTTTTAAATCACTGTCACTTGGATTTGAACTGACAACCTTGTGATTTGCAATCTTGGAGTATAACTGCTATGATATCAGACCCAAGGTCAATTGCTAACTTTATTATATATAAGTATTATTAATTTGTTTATATAAAATTACTAATTTTTTATATAGTAAACTAATTCAACAGCTAATTTTTTTCAGTATAACTGATAACTTTTTTTTACATAATAATCATAGTTGAAATTTTGTAGGTTTATAATAATTTAAGCCATGTATAGTTTTAGTTAGCTGGCTTTGCCAGCTGACTAAATCATCGGCTAAGCAGCTAGCTAACTGCTAACTATTGGTTTGTATTTGAAATATTTTGGAATATTTGGCCCAACTTTATATTCCTTTTCAGAATTTACCAAATTCTTATAATAGTTAGCTTTTAGCTGCATTAGCCAGCCAATCACATTATATCAGCTGGCTTAGCCAGCTAAGCTGCATACTTATGTTTTTGATACTCCTGCATTTACTTTTTTGATACTTCTAAATGTATCACAAAAATTTTATTACTTTTTTGAGACATGGAGATTTTAAAAAAGTCAGTGACCACTATAATTAAAATTGACCAATAGAATTGCAGATAAGATTCTAATAAAAGGATTAAAGTTTTTTTAATCAGAACTAATTTTTTTATTATGATATTATTATTTAAATTTCTAATAAGAGTTGCAGAAATGAAAAGTACCATTCCAATAGTAGTAAACACATCAAAATTGGCTTAGTATATCTCAAGATATGAGTAATTTGTGAATTTTTAAAGCTTTTTAAAAAAACTAAAAATTCGCGAAATTTTTTTACTTATATCTTATAATACACTAAGCCAATTTTGATGTGTTTACTACTATTGGAATGGTAATTTTTATCTTTGCAACTCTTATTAGAAATTCAAATAATAATGATATAATAAAAAATTAGATCTGATTAAAAAAAGCTTTAAGCCTTTTATTAGAATCTTACCTGCAATTCCATTGGTCAATTTTAATTGCAGTAGTCATGTGACTTTTTAAAATTGCTGTATCTCAAAAAAGTAATAAAATTTTTGGGGTACATTTAGAAGTATCAAAAAAGTAAGTGCAGGAGTATCAAAAATGTAAGTGCAGGAGTATCAAAAATATAAGATTTAAAAAAAGAAAAAGTGATTGATGTACACTATCTTCTGACCACGTTGAAAAGAAAATAAGCACTTTATTTTCAAAATACGAGCATACATAACAACAGAACAGGCACAAAGAATAAAAGAGCAGGGCTTGTGCCTAAGGAGACAAAAAATGTAAAATAGAAGAGATAAATAATATGAAGAAAACAAAAAATATAGCAAAGAAGAGAAAACCAAACCAACCAAGCGTGCCGATATGTCAAACAAGGAAAATATAAATATAAACAAACAACCAACAAAACAAACAGAACATGTAGCTAATAATGCAACTTACTATATAGAAACAAGCTGGAATGAGAAAGTAATCCAGAAGCTAGAGACCTTAAAAGACATAACTAGTGACTATATCAACCTAAATAAGAAGCCTATTGTGGTTATTAAAGAACTGAATAGGATAAAACAAGCAATAACAACACCAATAGAAAGAGCAACTGCAAACTCTGTGGCTTTTCCAAACACTATAGAGGAAAGAGATATACTTAATGAGAAAAAAGAAGCAACAAAGACAAACGAAATGGGATCTGCAGATAAAGCTGAGGTACCAAAAGAGAACCGTACAAAGCAGATGATTTGGACTTCATTGTTTCCAAACTGAAAAGGGGACAGTTAATGTACTCGACCTTTTCTCCGAGGAAAAATATTAGAACAAACAACTCCAATGCTTAATTATTGACATACAGAGCCTACAAAGTTCCTTCAATGAATAATGCCCTTGATGTTCGACCAGATCAAATATGACGTTAGTGCGGCGAAACAGCACTTCACCAAAGGTACACGTACACATATAGAAATCACATTTACAAGTGCAGAAAAACTTAAACACTATGCCTGTAGTGGGATAGTGATAAATAATAAGACTTATTTTGGATATATTCCTACTGACAGTTATAGGTCCTTTCTACTAATAAAATGCAGGAATGTACCATTAGAAAATAAAATAGAAATCTCAGAGCTCTATTTGGTCCTTCAAGGATATGAGGAAAGTCACTTCAATCAGACCATTAATGATTGATAGAACCCTATACATCTCTGACCAATAGATTATTGTATTCAAAACCACTAACTAGGGGTCTTAGCCAGGTCGGGTCTGACCCAACCCGACCCGGGTCAGACCCAACACGGATCGGGTTGGGTCAGATCAAACCCGGGTCGGGTCAGACCTGGGTCAGAAAAAACCAGAGTCGGGTCAGACCCGGGTCAGAAAAAACCAGGGTCGGGTCAGACCCGGGTCAGAAAAAACCCGTGTTGGGTCAGACCTAAGCTTGTTCGTTCAATAGTGCATTGTCCAAGCATCTATTGCAATAATATTTGAATTTACTCTAATACTTGGGTAAAACATGATCATAAATTAATCATATCGAATGAGATACGTAAGAACAATTCAATTATAGGTGTTCAACCTCGATGTGATTAGTAAGTGAACGTAATAATACTCATCCATAGTTATATTTACATAAAACTTTTGTCGAAAATTCGAATATGCAATTTATGATACCATTGAAATTTTCTCAAGCATCATCTTTGATGTGATTAGTTAGTGAACGTAATAGTGCTTATTTATTATAATTAATCAAAATAAGCTTTGAAATCAATTTTTCTATTATTTTTCAAATTCGACATCAAAAATTACAAAAATATTCGTGGTTTCCTGATTTTTATTTTTTATAAAAACTTATTAATGCTAGAAGAAAAAACAGTAATTCATTAATGTTAAAAATAAACATTCGTGACAAAGTTACTTGACTTCTTGATCACTTAATGTTTCGTTTTATTTGGTTCAATTTTCCATATCAGCAATAAGTTTGTCCTTGCTCTATTAATATAGATAGGACGTTTACAAATTTCATTGATTTTTCTGACAAAGCCTACTTAAGGCTATGACTTCATATTTTCCATGAATAATTTCATTTAATTTAAGAAAAGAGTGTTCTAGAAATACATCATTTTTAAATTGATGAGTCATATTTAAGTATATTTGATAGATAATAAAATTCAAGAATTGATTAATTACCCATAGTTACGCAGAAAGTATTAGAATTGCTAAAATTACTAATGGGGCTTTTCGATGCAGTTATGTGGATTTTCATATAAATATCAAGAACGCAATTTATGCAGAACATTTAATTAACTCCGTTTAACCGACCCTAAAATTAAGGGAACGTTAAGGCCAGATCTAGCTTAGGATATCATTTTAAAGCAGTTTTTTAGAATAGATATCAAAAATACAATTAATGCAATTTATAGTTCAATGTGTGAACGATCCTGACACCAAAATCTGAAAATTATCAATGACTATCGGTTCCACAGTCCTACAATTGCACTGTTATAGAATTAAAAGCGTTTCACATTCGTGGAATAATTCACTCCCTCATCAGTTTATGAGTATTCTAATAATGCATTCAAAGTACCCTCCAAAAAAAAATCATAGGTATGGGAAATGCATAAGATGTAAGAGATATAACACATCCCCAGCTTGGTGCCAATCATGTGACCCTCAAATAGCATCACAAGGGTGCACAAGCATTTTACTTATTTGCGCAGGTAACACAAACCAAAAAAGAAATTTTGATTTTGTAAATAAACTAAGTGCGTGAGATAAAAATTTAGGGTTAGGGCCTTAATGTTAGAGGCTATAGGGTTAAAGTGATATTTAATATAAGTAAAATTTCATTCCCGTCATTTTTAATTAGTGCACCAAGATCGATTTAAACATTAGTTTTTGCATATTTTCACTTTTTTCTTCTTTTACGCGTGTTCGAATTCTTCGTTCGGAATAATCAAAATTGCACTCTCCGATTGGCTATTTCCTCTTCAGGAGCTTGTATTACCCGCGCAAATAAGTGGATGCGTGGACAAGCACGAATACAAATATTGATAATTATATTAAAGACCTTCAACTTGCGGCTACAAATAGGGATGAGGCATACAAAACCACTGCGTCATTGCCAAAATCATTGCGTCACCCATCATTAACCCGGGTTCAACCCGAGTTGGGTTGGGTTGGGTCAGACCCGGGTTGGGTTTGACATGAGGCGGGACGGTCCCGGGTCGGGTTTGGAATAAGGCGGTTTAGACCTGGGTCAGGTTTGACATGAGGCGGGTAAGACCCAGGTCGGGTTTTGACCCAAGTGGGTCTGACCCGGGTCAGGCCCAAACACGACCCAACCCGACCCATTAAGACCCCTACCACTGACGATCTGGATCTGGAAAACAATATTCCCAGGTTCACGCACGTAATGGACAATAAGGTATCTACAAAATGGCAATTAGCTACAAAGGTATATTACTTTTGTAAAAGAGAAAGTTATATTAAGAAAGATTGTCATAAGTTCCAAGAATCAGTAAAACAGAGACAACAATAAAGGACATATAGAACAAGATATACAGAAGAACGTCCAAACGCAGATGAATATGAGATAGATATAGATAAAACAACATGGGAAGAGAACATAACTTCTGACTCCAAAAACGAAATAGAGAAAAACCTCGTGAACAAATTAGATACAGAAGGGCAGGAAACAGATGAGTCTCATGACTCAAACTCAAAAGAACAGGCTAATATAGTAATGGATACCAATTTATATAAGGTAGTGATTAACAAGAAACTGACAGAAATAGAACACAAGGATGAATTAGCTGATTTAGGTTATAGACCCGAGGTTAATATTCCCATCCAACTGACAGAGGTAACCTTGGGCGAGTATGAATACCAGAAATTAATGATATTGCTAACTATGAGAAAACAGATTTAGGAGAGTTCACACTAGTGATCTACAAAAAAAATCCTTCGAAAAAAAAAAAAGAAATACTACAGGTGGATCGAATCACATTCGGAACGCTCCCTATAATGCCCAGAGATATAGGGGTGGCTGAAACCATCATTGAGATGGTTACAAAAACCTTTTATATAATATGACAAGGAAATCTAAAATTAGAATAGCTACTTTAAACATAAAAGGACTAAATTATAGTAGTAAACAAAAAAAACTTTCACACTATTAAAATTGTATGAATTAGATATCATAATGTTGCAAAAGACAAATTTAAATAACAAGAAAAAAAGAAATTTCATCAAAAAACAATGACCATATGACTCAATATGGACAGATAAAATGGCTATTTTAGCTGGTAATTATAGCATACAATTTAAGGATATGAAAACAAAAATGATGGATGGATTATTACAACCAGATTTTCATACCAAGTCTGATTTTACAATATATTTAATCTTTATGCTCCACCTGACATAGGGAATAGAGCAATTCTTCAATGAATGGTCTCCAACAGTAAAGGAAGAAGACATAAATATAATAGCCAGTGATTTGAATACAAACATGAACTCTGAAAAAAATTGGGTTAGCCAAGCGGCTGCTCAGAGAGACTCTTCTAAGGAAATTCTGGCTAACAAATAACAAAATTTCATAATATAGTTGATTTTGTGAAAGAAAGCCCTTTCCTTACTTTCTTTCAAAATATGTGTAACAACAGGTTGAAGGGAAATTGTATTGATTATATTTTTATAGACGAGAACTTTGGATACTGCATATTAGAGGTCATTACCCGATACAGGAACTCTGACCATTTACTATTGGAGTGTACACTAAATTTTGACTATCAACAAAAAAGAAACTCATGATGGAGCTTTTAAAAAAAGAATCTAAGAAATAAAAAGCTGCCTCAAGAAATTTCGGAAGAATTAAGGTGTGATGAGTCAGTGCTCGACTGGGATAATTGCAAAATTAATATCCAGTCAATCACAAGGGCCTTCAAAAAGCCAAAAAGACCAGAAAACAAAATTGCAAAGTTAAATAAGAAGCTGATAATGCTCAAAACTCAGCAATCCGGAGCGGAAATGGTGAGTTATTTACAAACCCAAATAGAAGAGTTAGAATCCAAGGTGAGCTCAGAAGTGGCAAGACTAACAGAAAAATGGTCAGTCAAATCCAAAGCCAGTTAGCATAAAAAGGAGTAAGATCAAAAAGATATTTCTTCGCATAGTTCAAAAGCAGACAAAGCAAGATATATCAAAAAATAATAAAAGTACTAGAAGATGAAAGAGCGAAGGCACAGACACCCTACACTACATAAGGAACTTCAATGAGAATCTTTATTAGAAGGAGAAAATAGATCATAAAGCAATGAAAGAAATAGTAGGGAGTCCTCCTGAGGTCACAAGAGAAATAAACAAATGACTACTGAAGGAGATCTCTAAGGAAGAAATAGAACAGGTTATTAAGTCTTTACCAGACAATAAATTGACTGGAACGGATGGGTTGACCTTTGAATTTTATAAAGGAACAATAGAAATAGTAACTCCAGTATTGGAAAAGAAGTTCAATAAGGAACTAAAAGATAGTGAGATGCTATGATCCTGGCTATACATGAGGATGAAATTATTTTGGGTTAAAACCCGAAATTAAAATTTGAAGACGAAATTGTTTTTGACCTATTTTACTTGAAAGACGAAATTATTTGATACTTTTTTTGAATAGACGAAATTATAAGGAACATATTTATATAAATTTTATTTGCTCTTCCTTATAAAAAATTTTAATTTTCTCTAATGAAGACGAAATAGGCCTTTTCCAAAAATCAATTCCAGTGGTATCACTACTCCTGGCATAAAAGCATAATCATTCTAATACTAAAAAAAGCTAAGAACTTAGAAGAAATTCAAAGCTGGTATCCTATTTTTATGGTCAACAGTGATGCAAAGATTTTTATGAAGATTTTGGCAGAATACCTCAATATAGTTTGTAGCAAGTTAATACTAGAACATCAGCATTGGTTTATTATTAATAGATCAATTACAGATGCGGCACTGGATATTATCGCAACAATTAGAAGGCAAAAAGATCAAACTGACCTGCAGTGGATGCTATTAGTAGATCAGGTCAAGGCATTTGACAGGGTGAGCCATAAGTTCTTAGAATATACTTTGGACAAATTGAACTTTGAACCAAGAGCTATAAAGTTGGTAATAAACCTGTTTAGACAACAAGAGACGCATATTATTGGAGATAATAAGCTATCTAGCCCTTTTAGAGTAGAAAGAGGTGTAAGGCAGAGGGACCCTCTCTTGCTTCTATTATATATAATAGCATTTGAACTACTTTTAAGACAACTAGAAAATAAGATTATAGGAATCTCCCTAGAACGACAAAGATTTAAACTAGAAGCATATGCTGATAATTTCTCAATTTGAGTAGAATTGACCACAGACTGAGAAAATATATCCTTTCTTTTTAGGATATACAAACACAAAAATAAACAAAAACAAGACAAAATTGGTGTCTCTGACTCCCATAGTGAAAGAGTGACTCTGGAAATGGAAGAACAATATATCAAAGTTACTGAACAAGACAAAATAACGATATTAGGATATGAAATTCAAAGAGACAGTTCACCAAAAAAAGAGTTATGGGACTGGGTTTTTAAAAAATTGAAGAAAGCAATAGACCAATATAAACTTTGGAACCTGTCTTTCAGGGAATGATCTTGATAGCCAACTCTCTAATTCTATCAAAAGTATAGTATGCAGCATACATCCTAATGCCAAACAGAAAACAAATGTCTGAGCTCAATAATATGATATCAACTTGGATAAAGAATAAATAAAAATGCTTCTGAGATATGCCAAATTTCAGGCTGATTACACCAAGGAGGGCCTGTGGACCCAATACTAAAAATCTAATGGATGCAAGACTTCTGATGTCTGGAAGAGGCTTTGCACAGGTAGCTCTATATGGGTGAGATATGAAAGAGAAAGAATTAGTGATAGACTTAAAGAAAAAGGAATATAGAAGTGGTTTGGGCCTTATGAGAGGCAAACATAGTACCATGGCATGGCTAGTGGAATGGAGAGCACACCCAAGGATCAGGAAAAGAATAAAGGGCAGCTTTCAATCTACAAAAAATTGGCCATAAAGTTCAGAAGACCTTGCGATAGGTGAACTAAAAGGGAACCAAATCACGGTCAAGAAAATAGTCGAAGCCTTTAACAAAGGAACAACCCATAATGCAGAGCAGACAGATCCAAATGATGAATACTACAGGAGATAGATTCTCACTAAAGAGGTTCAATTCAAAAAAAACTAGATATATACTGGAGACTATACCACAAGGCCCTGCTGTTAGGCTACAGATTAAAGCTTACTGATTGACAAGACAATAGGAGCTGTTCATAGTGTCTAAACGAAAAACAAACTATAGAGCATTTCACGTAGAATGCCCTAGTAGTAAAATCATGTGGAATGAAGCGCTAAAACTCATAGAACCAACTGTAGGAGCTAGATACAGGACCCCGAAATATACTTAGACAGGTCAGGTTAATTATAAGATTACTAAAAAAAGAAAGATCTGTATAAAAAACTTCAAAAATAAGCAAAAAATTACTATAAATAGAAAAGATCTATATAAAAACCTCAAAAATAAGCAAACTCATACCTGACCTATCTATGTATATTTTGGGGTCCTCTAGATGCCCAATGTTAAAACAAGAAATCTTCTTACTAAGTCATTGGACAAGCGGTATAAATGAATATGCCACTTTGTGGTTATATATACAAGCCTGCTACGAAATATGGTGCATATATACCAGGCAAAATGGGAAGAAGGTAGCCTTACAAGATCAGAAATAGCACAAAGGACAAGGACAAGACAAAGGCAGAAATTAGACAATTAAAGTTTAATTTAATAGGTAAAAAAAAGAAAAAAAGGAATAGATATAGATTTCTTATATGTAATTAGATTGTAATATGATATATTAAATAAAGATCGCCAGCTTTATTAGACCAACTCTTTCTGATAATCCCTCA
This sequence comes from Gigaspora rosea, assembly GCA_003550325.1. NCBI lineage: Eukaryota > Fungi > Glomeromycota > Glomeromycetes > Diversisporales > Gigasporaceae > Gigaspora > Gigaspora rosea. Next base: position 45,983 of record QKWP01001346.1, on the reverse strand, counting down.
AACTAACAATCACCAAACGGACCTGCAACAAAAGTGTTTAGTTAGTATAGGAAATATTATACAAAACTTCTTTGGTAGCAGCTAGGAATAGTAGTCACAAGCTTAATGAGTCTTTGGACTATTTGGAAAACTGAAATAGAGTTGAAAAAAAACTCCCTTTGGGTTTGTGGCTCACTAGCAGAAGCCTCAGAACTATCGAACAAGTAGTTGGTAAATACCGGAAGCATATATCAAAAACTTGTAGAAGCATTAGTAAAAGCAAGCACTTGGTTTTCTATACTATTCTATACTCTGCAAACTTCTACACTCTCTCTATATTGGTTTTCGGCCTCCCATACGGCTTTTCGCAAAATTTTTACCAAAAAGTGAGAATTTTAGCTTACACTCTCCAAAAGATTAATATTGTTTACCTATCCCAAAATGGAACTAAAGTCACAAGAAGTCATGAGAGATCATAACACCCAGCTGCTAGTGTGTTCACGTGTAATACAATGATTGACAGACATCTATGGATGGGCCTTCTAGAAAAGTTTTGATTAGTATATTTTGACCTCTAAATATAGTTTTTTCTACAGGTTATACTTTAGATACAGTACCGAGATCTTAGTTAATACTGTATAATTTTTATGAGCATAGTATAGACTTTGATTATACTATTATCTAGATTTATTTTTTTCTCTCTCTTTGTTTTTTCTTTTTGTCATTTTCTTTTCTTTTCTTTTGTATTTTCTTTTTCCTTTTTTTTATCTCCTTTTGTATTCATTTTCTATTATGTTTGTTTTTACTTTTTCCCTTTCATACCCTTTGTGAAGAAGAAAAATTTAAAGGAAGGAAAAAAAGCGATTTTGATATGGCATACAACATCGGTATCAGTGATAGTTGGGTGTATATTGTACCAAAGTTCGAGCAAGTTTGGACTCTGACTTGAGATGAAAGGTTGTTATGGTGGATCGATTTGGGTACTTAGTACTTGAATAGTTTCTTTTTAGTAGAGATGTACAAATCCTTGGCAGCAGCGATTATTTTTATCTCATTAATAAAAAGAAGCAAGATTACTGAATTAAAAAAAAATTAAATAAAGATCACCAACTGCAATTCTAGCCTTAAAAGCCAGAGGAAATTTCAAAAAATAAAAAAAATATAAGATTTGCGGCTAAGCCAGCTTAGCTACAGCTGCCTTAGCCAGCTTAAATCACTAGGTTTATAGACTAAGGTTATACCAAGGCACTTGCATAGTAGCACAAAATACTTAATTTTGATTGGTTAATTTATAAAAATATAAAAAATTTTTTTTTAAAAAAATTAACCAACTTGGAAATAATAATAGGTACAAAGAATAAAGAAAATAAATGAAAAGAAAAGATTTATCTTTTTGTAGGTCTGAATTGCAACAACAGAAATAAAGTAAGTATGAAAAAAAATGAAAAATTTTCTTGCAAATAAACAACCCAATATTGATAAGCTTTAAATATGATCATTATTTAGTTCAAATATGCACAATTCTCATGATATGATTATTATATTTATATTAGATTATATTGAAAATATCAGAAATATCAGATTTATATCAAAGTTTTGGATTGATTTAGAAATTTAGAATGTTTATTTCGGATTACTTTTTAAATCTAAAAGATTTCGGGAAATAAAAAAAACAATTTTGTCTGAAACATTAACTAGGACTATATTAACTGACAAATTATATAGAATATTTGTAAATAAATAAATAGAGTCATTAACTTTCTTCTGAATCCTTAATATGTCTCTTAATAAAAGGTTCAACTATCATTCTCAAGCAGCGAGCAAATAATAATGCTACTAATTTAACTAGGTTATACACTTATACTATGTTGGTGTTTTTATTAGTATAGTTAAATAATGATATTTTATATTTAATATTAATGTTGAAAGCTGGTTTTAGTATTATTTGAGTATAAGTTCATATTATAGATATGTTCTATATTGTTTCTCAATTTATGTCTTTAGTAAATTATAAAATATCATATATTATTTTCCAATCAGAATAAAGTTATATATTCTTTATAATCTTTATTGACCTTTTTATTTTAAAAGTTTTTTAACAAATTAAAATATTTTATTTATGAAAAAAGAGTTTATGAACTGCTTAAAAAAACTTAATAATTTATTCACTGCAAAGAAAATATAAAAATACTTTAATGAACATAATAATTTACTTAATGAACTTTTTCTTTTTTTTCACTTTTTTTACGTTAATGAATTAATATTAAAGTCTATATAATAAGTTAAAGAAATTTTTTTATATAAGAATAAATAATAAATTTTTAGCAGAAAAACTGGAAATCTTTTCTATATAAACACAGTATAATGTCAATACTAAAAGATATTATTAAAGGCATTATTTGTTGATATAAATACAATATATTGATATAAAGATATTACTAATTCATTTTTATGAACAAAAAAAGATGATAGTGTAACTTCGTGATTATGATAATAGTCTTTTTTAATGAGCTTGAATTTTATTAAATATAAAATTTGATATCTAATATATTAAAAATTGATCTAGGTCATTCTTCAATTGCTAAACATTAATCAATGACACATTTTAATTAAGAATTGACAAAATTTTTGATTGATTAAGAACAAACTTGTCTTTTACATATTGGAATGCTTACAAAAAACTGTTATAGCTAAAGTTAATTCATTGTATTGTACTTGCTCTTCCAATAACTCAATTTGAAATTCAAATACAAATTTTTATTATATTAAAGTACAAACATTCATCCATCATGCTATTGACCAATCAGAAAATTCAATGTAGTATTTTCTATTTACTGAAATGTATATAAATTGCTGATCATTGTATAATACCATCTCTATTTATCCAAAAGGTTGTAACCTTTAACAAAATCTAATCACTGGATCCTATTCAAATAAAAGAATAACGGTTATATCTGGATAAAATATTTATATTATAATGCATCAATTAAATAAAGTAAATCTATATTGTTAATATAAAAAATGATTTATGCATGAAGTTTGTACTTTTGTATATTCTATTCTAACTTATGTATTTGTCAGATATCATTACAAAGAGATCTTGACATAATTGGAAATAAATAAGAGTTTAAAAATCTTATTTGTATATCAAATTTGGAAATTAGAAAATGAAATGGGGTGTTTTGAGACTCCTATTTGATGATATAAGTAAAAAGTTTTTTATTATACAAATCAACAAACTATTTAATAATATATAATATAGTGCTCCTAGGTTCGGTTCGGGTCCGGTCCGGTTCGAGTTCAGTCCGGGATCGAACCGAACTCGAACTCTAGATTTTACCAATTTTAAACTTCGAACCGGACTCAAACTCAATGATAAGTTCGGTCCGGGTTCGGTCTGAAGTTTGCAAACTAGTTTGAGTCCGAATTACAGGTAGGACCATCCCAAATTAGGAGATGATGATCCTGATCATGCATATTAGATTTAGCCAATGCAATTGGTATACCGAAAATGTGTACAAGGTTGCGCTCCGGATGATCATGTGTTAATAACAATAGCGATAGTGATGACTATAATGATTGTAAAGTTGATTTTTTCTTCTGTGTTGCGCCTTTAATTACTTTGGTTTGTATCTTTATTTGCGCATGATATTAAAGAAAAGAAAAAGCAAAGAAACTATATTTAGCTAATTTACTAATCTTACTTCAACAAATCCTTATATGAACGCATATCGAACTAATAATCACGCTATAAACATGAGTCTATATGACACAGTTACATCTTGAATTTATCAAAGAAAACAGCTATTCTTAATCATTATATCCATATTCATGTGTTAGGCTTTCTTTATCAACGAATTTTATGTACGTACAAGTTTTGTCAATACAGCAATATTCTGCGTTAGTCACAGATGTTGATAATTAATCATTCGAGCCATTCTTTAATTTTCACAATAATTTAGGTTGTTATTATCATTATAATTCGAGTTTACTAAAAGACCTTAGTTAATATTATATTTTATTTTATAAAGAAAACAAAAAGATCTAGTTTATCTGTTAAAAGTTCTCTATTGCTCAAATAGTTTTTTGATACTTATTTGTAATTTCGTAAGGAAACTTTTTTTTTAGTTCTTTATATAATGTTTAACGTTACTTTTATTTACATAAAAAAAAAAAAATACTGCCAACCTGCCATAACGAATTACAGTTCTGAAAAGTTATTATAGAAATTACTACGTTTATTACAGTAAAAGCCCATAGTATTGTTATTTTATTTTTTATTTTTGAAATTACCTTAATATATAAAGTGCACTTATGGTGCTTTATTGAGTATTCATAGTATTTTTTATAACGAACTATTATATAATTTGAAATTTTTGTGTGCTTTATATCCAGAGTTCATTATAGAGAGATTTGTTTCATAGAGTCGACTATCTACAAAAAGTTTATAGAATGAAATAAATTATTTTCGTCAAATATTTTTTATTAAATGTATTTGGCGAATCTATTAATAGCAATAGAATTTTGAATTTCGGGTTACTACAACTCAATATGGGTCACCTGACCCACCTGCGGGTGACCCGGGTAACGCCCACCCAGGTCCAATCACTAACTATTCGGACTCGAACTAGTTTGCAAACTTCAGACCAAACCCGGACCGAACACAAACTTGACTAAAAAGTTCGAAACAAAAAGTTTGAGTCCGGTTCAAAAATCGAACCGGACTCAAACTTGACAAAAGTTCGGTTCAGTCCGGTTCGATAGGAGCCCTAATATAATAATAAAGTCTATAAGTATGCATTTATTGGGCGAATAATAGTAATTTGGCAAATGAGCACATAATGCAAATAGGCACGTCTAGCCAATTATTTGTCAAATTACTGTTATTCAACAATTTTTGCCCAATAATAGTATTATCCGGCAATTTATAATTATGGTTGGTAGAGAGTCGCTTGCTGAGTTTTAATTGATTATATGGTAACACATGAAAAAATAACAAAAATAAAATTTTTCATAATTATATGAGTTTGTCAGATAAATGTGTATTCGAATTTATAATAAAAAATAGAAAAAACTAAAATGGCGACCTGTCACCATGGGACCCCTATTTGATCACCTAATCATTTTTCAGATTGGCGATCATATAAATAGTTTTTTTTATTTTTGTTTTATGTATTTTTTTTATTCTTTTTATTAACGTTTAATTTTTTTGGAATGTCGCTAGAGCTGTCGTTAGTGCCTTCGCTGGAGCTTTCATTGGATTCGTCATTCGAGTCATCGTAGAAGTCATGGTAGGAGTCATCGTTGGAGCCGTCATTGGGAGCAGTAGTTGGAGCTGTAGTAGGAGCATGAAGTCATGTTTAGATCAGTAAATTTCTCGTAATTTAGTAGGTTGTTTTTCTGTTAAGCAAGTACTTTGTCATTTTTCGGTGAGTTATTTAATAAGGTTTTCATTGGTTTTTGGTAGGAGTTCCTATAAGTTTTTCGTCATTTTTGGCAGGTTCATTTAGGGCTCTTTGTCATTTTGCTGTGGGTTTTTCGGTTTTTTGGTGTTCACTTAGTAAGTTCTTTGTCTGTTTTCAGTGAATTCGTTTGTATAGGTTTGCTGTTTTTAGTGTAAGTTCTTTCATTGTTTTTTGGTGGATTCTTCAGTTGTTTTATTTTGTTCTTTATTAACGTATCTCTTCTGATTTTTTGCTTGCAGGTCTTCGAATAATTCTTCATTTCACCTAATGTTTTTTGCTTCTTTCTTGTTTTTGTCGCTTTTCGTTCTTGTCTCGTTCTCTTTCTTCATCCCATTTTCTTGTCATCCGTTTTCTTTAGTTCTACAAAAAAAATGTAATAATTAAATAAAAAACAATTTTAAAAAAAGTAAATTATTAAAAAAAAATTTCTGCTTTTTTTTTGTTTTCTTTCTTGGTTTCTTGTCTGATTTTCATGTCGTCCCGTTTTCTTGTCCGTTTTCTTTAGTTCTACAAACAAATAACAATAATAAATAAAAAAAATTAATAATTACCATAGAACTTGGAATAATCAATTTTTTTGATATATTAAACCCTGGTTTAACATTTTTTTAAATTTAATTAAAAAAAAAATAAATTAAATAAATTAGAACTTGGAACCGGTTCCAAGTTTTAATTTATTTAATTTATTTTTTTTTATCCAATTTTGTATATAAATTTAGGGTTAGGCCTTAAGTTCATTGAGTAGTTAAAAAAAAAAAACTTTTATTTACTTTGCACGGATAATACAAAATCTAATTTTGTAATTGCAATTTAGGGTTAGGGCCTTAACATTAGAGACTATAGGGTTAGAATGCATTAAGTAATTAAAAAAATATATATTAACTTTGAGCGGATAATACAAAATCCGATTTTGTAATTGCAATTGAGGGTTATAGCCTTAACGTTAGAGTTTATGTGATTAAAATAATATGTAAAATTTTATTCACATTATTTTTAATTAGTACACCAAGGTCAATTTAAACATTAGTTTTTGCATTCTTTCACTTTTTTTTTCTTTCATGACCAAAAAAGAATGTACTATAAATGATCAATAAAAATTGATCATGTGATCACGTAATTGATTGTTTTTGAAAAGTCTACGGACACATACAGATCATGTGACATTTCATCTTATGGACACGTACCAAAATAATAATTTTTTGATTTAGGAAGCGATCCGGCTAGGCTTTTATACTAAGTTAACCTAATAATTCTAATATTCTTGTTCTACTGGTCTTTCCGGTTCTAATAATGGCGAGATTTTTAAAATTTGCCTAGTAGAACCGGAGATGTGACCTTTTAAAATTGAGCAACGTTCTAAAGATTATATAAAAAAATCGCATAAACTTTATGAGGCTATATCTCCTATTCTACTGGGTTGATCTTATCATCATTTTGTTACAAGCGACTATAACCTTCTATATAGTACTTGCAACACAGCACACAGTGACAGGGATCTTGTAAGGGTCAGAGAAGATATGAAGCGGTGTGGAAGTGGAATATTACTTCACTAGAGCGGTTCAGTGTATATTTATTAATTAACAAGAGTATTATTTATTTAGCAAAGATATATTTTATTAATTTAGATAATAATATTCAAGAGATACAATTATTTAAGTATTGGAGGGAGGAGAAAGGGAAGTCTGAGTCTAAGCTAAAAGCTTGTGGGTAGAAGGTCAGAAAGCTAGGGTTTATATATCTGTTGAAAAGTAATAAAACAATAAAGTAATAAAGTAATAAAACAATAAAACAATAAAGTAGTAATGTAATAAAGTAATAATGTAATAAAGTAATAAAGTAATAAAGTAATAATGTAATAAAGTAATAAAGTAATAAAGTAATAATGTAATAAAGTAATAAAGTAATAAAGTAATAATGTAATAAAGTAATAAAGTAATAAAGTAATAAAGTAATACAACTATACAATAATAGAAACACTTAGAATATTCTAGCGTTTAGAATTTAGAAACCTGTTCTATAACATTTCCTTCCACTTTAAGAACTGACTCCGTTAGTTCTCAATTCTATTAATCTATTAAAGTTTTTAGTATAAAGTCTGTTCATGTTGCTCAGGGTTATGAACTGGGTCTGGTATAATCGTGGAAGATCTTGAGGTTGGAGAACTTGATTAATCCGGTGGGCTCCTTTCCAAAAGTTATACATTTTATGTGATCCCAATGAGTCTTTCATGAGTCGTCTAATTTCGTTGGAAACTTTAGGATTATTTTGAAATTCATTCAGAATAATTCCTAAATAATAACAAGTTTCCAGAGTGCGAACTTGTTTTCCCTTTTACTTCCTCGGATTTCTTCTTTTAATCGACCGATAATTTCATTAACTTTATCTTTCCAAGAAAAGGTTAGGAGAGGCATTGCTCGAAAAGGAGGGTTCACTTTTTCTTCTGTTAGGTCATTGATAATTCCATTAATAGTAGTGCTTTGGTCTTGTGTGGTATCAACTGTTTCTAGAGTCGTTTTATTATTTCTATTAGTAGTAGGGCCTGGGATTACATCTAGATCTTCTAGGATTTCTTCATTTCTGGTATCTACTTCAATATTACTATTATCAAAGGTTATGTTCTCTTCAAAATTTGGAGAAGGAATTTCATTCGGAGTTGTAGGGTAATCAGTTTCTAATTCAGGTAGGGGAGTATCAGAAACATTGTTCCCATTATCTTCTGTGTCTTCTAATGGAAATTCTAGAGAAAACAAAATCTCCATTTCTTTCATTATTACAATTCTATTTCCAGTAATAATAAGACTAGCACTGTATGCAACAGATTCTTTGTTCCAACATTTAACTAATTCCATAAGTGTTGTTAACGTTTGGGTTCCAATAATAGGAGTTTTCATTTTAAGAAAAAAAAATTAAAGTTTTAGCTTTTAAAGAAAAAGGAAAAAAAGAAATGTTTTTAGACATTTAATATTTGAATAAGGGTGATGTGGCTAAGTTACTAAAGTATTGTTGTACATGCTAAATTAAAAATAAACTAAAGAATAATGCTATGTGATTGTTTCGCGGAGTTAATCATGTGACTCACAAATTCGTAACGATGATCACATGACCAAAAATTTTTTTGCATATTCAAAAATGCTGTCAAGTCGATTTGCGCTTTCTAGTGACGCTTTCGTACTAAGATAAGCTTAGTAGAAAAAATGCGGAATCTTCTGTTGGTTATACAGTCAAATTTCAGCTCAAACGGAGCGATATTGATTGACATTACTTAGTAGCAAACGTTCTACGAATTCAAAAATTCGATTTTCTATATATCCAAAAGTTTCTATTTTTAAACAAAAAGGGTTCTAATTTTGGGCAAAAGTGGGGTAAACTTAGATTCTAAAAAAAATGTTCGCCATACACAATAAATTAAGGGAGTAACACTGTGTTTCCATCCGATTTAAGAATTTCTCCCTGGAAATTCTAAATGACAATCATAGGTTGCCAATCTTGTTTCTCGTAGTACTTAACAAGACGATCACTATTGTAATACTGCTTTAATGTTTTTCCATCTATTGTACACAGTTTATAGGCGCCATTATTTAATTTTTCCTTAATAATAAATGGTCCTATTCTTTTCTCTTCAAATTTTGCAGAGCGAGAGGCTTCTATGTCTTTTCTTTGTACCCAAACTTTGTCACCAATTTCAAATTCTTCT
>QKWP01001346.1:0-23083 GCA_003550325.1 Gigaspora rosea | reverse complement strand
TAATTAGTTTGATTTGAGGGTATGTTTTGGTGTTGGTAGTAAACCAGCAACCAAGAAATTTGAAAGGAGTATGAAGAGGTTGGGTTGGAATAGATGAGTTGAGAAAAGTAATAGAATGAGATTTCTTGGATTAGAGATTAGTACTGATTTATTTGGATTAACTTTAATATTGGTTATTTGATAAAATGATGATACAGTTTGTATAATTTGTTGTAGTTGTTGAAAGGATTGTGCAATCTATAAAGTATCATCTATGTAGGCTAAAACTGAAGCTAAGACTTCTGTTTTGTTATTAATAAAGGTGATATTGTTGAAGTCCATATAGCAGAGCTAGTAGGGTTGCATCGGTCCTGAAAAAGACCGGTCCAGAACAGGGACCGGACCGGGACCGATAAGGACCATGGGACCATTAAAGGACCGGTCCTGGGACCGGTCCTTGTAAACATAACTGTGATATTCGTATCACCCAATCAAATTTCTTGATCAGGTGTAATGTAGATCAAATGATGTTTGTTTACATCTGACAGTAAATAATTACGTCATTTTTGGTCAATAAAATCTTATGCATTAAGATTGATGTAATCATTAAAGGACCGTTATGAGACCGAAGAACCTGACCGGACCAGAACTGTAAACACTATGATAATGGTCCTCTTAGGGACCGGACCGGACCGGACTGGACTGATGCAACCCTAAGAGCTAGTATAACCAGTATATGTACTAGAAATTTTGCTAATAAGAGGATCATAATAAATTTGCCAAAGTAGTAGAGTTATAGTTTCACCTTGGTCTATACCATCTTGTACTTCATAAGGTTGTATAAGTCCAAAGTTAGTAATAACTCGGTTTGACCGGTCAGTAAGTAAGTTGGTGATAATATTAATTAACTGAGAGGGCATATTGAGTCAATAAAGTGCTTTTTTAAGAAGATTAAGATTAACAGAGTCATATGTTTTGCTAATATCTTGAGAAAAAAACCAAATTTCTTTTTGGTTACAATTTGCATCTTCAATAAGTTATTAAGAATATGAATAAAAATATTTGTACTATTGCCTGGCAAGGCAATATAATTGTATGAATTGAGATATTATATAATAAAAGAATATTATTAAGGCAGTTAGTGAGGATTTTAGTATATAGTTTTTTAATATATTCAATAAGACTAGGGCATGTATTATTTAGATTTCCATCAAATGTAGGTTTTTTAGAAATTGGAAAAATATGACTGTCCTTCCATTGTTTTGGAACTGTTGTAATAGAATACATCGATTAAAAAGAGCTATAATTGCAAGAATTGTTTTTGTTTCACAATGTTTAAGCATTTCATAGCTAATACCTAAAGGCCTACAGGCTTTATTGTTTGGAAATTGTGTTATAGTACTAGTAACTTCTTTAGCAGAAATCTCAGTAAGAACTGTGTCATACCAGAAAGAAAGAATAGTTGGAGAAGATCTGTACTCTAATTACCATTCTGTTTGAAAAATATATTGATTATATGGATTGTGAGCTATCTATTGATGGAAGTGTGATTGGATATATTCTTTAATGATTAGTAAATCAGTAATAATATTATTTTCAGTTTTGATATTATCAAAATATACAGGAATAGTGTGACGATTACGTATACTATTAATCATTTTAGTAGGCTGTGTAAGTATTCTTTCACATCTGATATTAATAGCAGAATTGATGTGATGTTGTAAATACTGAGAGTTTTCAATATTTCTTGCATTATATAGTGTTTTCCAAGCAATTTTAGTTTCTTTGAGCCATTGAGTAAGGTTTTGGTTATGTAGAGGAGGTTGTAAAATATTGAGATTGTGTTTAGAACTAATATATGAAATTTGTGAATATATATTAGAAGGTAGTGTATAATTGCAGGACAGTGCATATTTAGTTTGTTTCATAATGCTTTCTATAATTTGGAGATTTTGATAAAGCTCTGTCGCTTTGGAAGAAAAGATATGATGAAAATTTCAGACAGAAAATTTTTTGTTAGGTATAATTTAAAGAGCAGAACTAATAATACTTGTTTGATTTTGTGCCAAGTACATTTAGGGATTTTGTAGTATGTATAGATAATAGAGTATTTAGTGACTGAAATTTGTTTTGAGTTTGGAATGAAAACTCTTTCTATTTTTCTTTAGTCATAGATTTATAGTTAAAAATTCTATATTTGTATCAGGATTGTGTCAAAGTTTTGATAAAAGAAAATGCCCAACTAGAAATAAGGATAAGATGATCACTCTGAGTAAAAAATAGTAGTTCTTGGAAAGCAAAGCTTGTAAGATAAGGAATAATTGTATCATATGCCCAAATATAGTCAATATGGCTGCACAGATTATTGTGTTGCCAGGTATATTGTAAATTGTTAATATGGTCTGTAAGGTCATACATATTATTATTGTCGAGATAGGATAATAGCTTGAATTTTGATATTGACTAGTAAGAAGTATTAGAAGTATTAAAGTCTCTATAGATAATAGTTGCAGATTTAGAGATAGAGCTTGCTAAATCCAGCTTATTACTTTATCTTGTATTTGGTTGCGATATTGCTGGTTTGTTGAAGAAAAGATTTTAAAGATGAAATTTTTGTTTCTGTTATACTAATGATATATAAATTGTTTTTAAGACAAAATTCCTCCCAAAGTTGTCTTTTAGTTGGTGTATTATAGCCTTGTACATTATGTGTTGCTATATTGAGTTTTAGGATAGAAGAGTTAAAAGGTGCAGATTTAGCTGTATAAGCAGTTATTGTAAAAGTAGAGAGTTTATTTTCTTGGTAGTTGTTAAATAAAAATTTAATAGATGAGTCAATATAGATAGGAAATTGGTTAGGTGATAGTAAAATATGATTTGGAAGAAGTTTGTCTTTAGTACTTAGATATATATGTGTTTTTAGTGTAGCTGTATTTATAGATATCTTATAAGGATAAAAAATGATTGTTTAAAGATTGTTTAAGCAGGTGTTTAATAAAAGATTTAAGAGTTTGTGGTTTTGAAAGTAGAGGAAGGTTGTATTTTTGTAGAAACAGATTATAGCAAGTTTCCTCAAAGTGATATGATGTAATGTTATCTGAGAAGATATTTGTATCTTTTATAAGGTCACTCACCATTTTAGGCTCAGCTCTCACAGCTGCGCGGGTATCCATAGTCTGGCCTGTTTGTTGGATCTGAGCATCATTATCTTGGACCTTCGTGTAAATAGGCTTATTCACTTGCCTACTTACATCATTCTCCTTATTAACTGCAATGGGTGCATCTTTTAATAAGGTAGTGGCTCCATTTATGTTGTTTGTAAAAGACATGCTTAATGAAAAAGAATGATTTAAAAAGAAAAGCTATTATTTTTCTTGAAATGGCCCATTATAAATGAGGGCATGAGGGCATCATAATTCTAAAAGTGGTGGCTGCATTTATATGTTCTACAGAAGCCAATTTTAAAGTGAGTTATAAGATAGTTTTAGTTAATTTAAGAATTATGAATAGTAGCATATATTTGTTTTTAAAAGAATAAATTAGCAAATTGTTTAGAATATTTTGTTTTGTTTATAAAATAAAAAAAATAAAATAAAATATAATAAAATAAATAGTATAAGGAATAAAAATAACACCTTGTGATATATCACTGCGACCTAAGGGCCTCAGAATATATTAGTATATTTTGCCTAATATTTCAGTATAAACCTTCCTTAGGCATAATTTGAACTTCGAGACTGTTGATCAGACAATCACCCGCTCAAACCACTGCTCCATATCACCAAGGTATAAATTTAGAAAAAAATAGTGTTTAAAAATGTCCAAAAATAGATAAACAAAATTAGATTATTAGTAAATAAAAGAATAATTAGAATTATAGTTTGAATACTATTTTGAAGATGCCTTGTTGTCAAAAATTTTCAAGATTTTTTAAAAAAAAGAAAGCAATTGTTAAAGAAAAAAAAAGAAAGAGAGAAAAAGTAGATACAAGAAGTTTGAATATAGAACTCATAAAAGAAAGTAAAGAAGAAATAGAATTTGTTTTAGAGCGAGAAGTTGAGCTTGTTGAGAATAGTGATGTTTAGTAAGTAATTAATATTGTGTATTTAAAAGAAATTAGTAATAATTATAAGTTAAAATTAAAGAATTTGGCTAGTATGCAAGAAGTTGCTAATAAAGAAATGAAAGAAGATGTTGTAGAAGAAGCAGCTAAGAAAGAAGTTATTAGAGATAAAAAAGGAAAAGGAAGTATTGTAAGTGAGCCTCGAGTAAACTGGTTGCAAAGTATTGAAGAAGTTGCAAAAGAATTATATAAATTAAAAGAGAAGCTAAAAGCTAAAGAGAATAAATTGAATTTTTTGAAAAAAAATGAGATAGTACCAAGATAGCATCTTAGAAAGTTAAAATTCTTTGGAATCAGATTTGATTTGAATGCTGGGAATGTATGTAGAAATGCAACAAGCATTTAATAAACTGCGTACAGACTTTAATGCTTTAAGAGAAAAGAGATTGGAGATATTAGAGTATTTAGGTCATTTGGAGAAAGAAAAAGAATTATTAAATCATAAGATTAAAATATTAAAAAGATGATTGGGTAAGTGTTTTAGTATTATGGATATTTTGTAATATTAAATTGCTTATATCAAATTGATTATAAAATTTAAATTATAGGAAAAGAAAATTTGCATCCTAATGAGTAAGGTTAGAGAAATAATAATGAGTTAGAGTTTTATAAAATTATTACTGTAAATATTAACATATTTGAATAAATAAAGTTTTAAAATTTTTAAAAGATATAATTATTGTTGTATAAAAGTAACTAAAGACAAGTTTAATAAAAAGAATGATCTAGAAAAAAGCTTCTAGATTTAATGAAAAGAATGATCTAGAAAAAGAACTTCTAGATTTGTAATAGGTAGGGTTCCTACAAACCCAGATCAAATCAAACTTTAGGTAAGATTTGGGTTTGATTCGATTTGAAATCAAACCCAAACCCAAACTATGATTAAAAAAAAATATTTAAAGCAAACTTTTTAGTTAAATTTGAGTTTGATTTGAATTTGAGTTTGAAGTTTGCAAACTAGTTTGAGTTTAAATAATATAAATATATTTTTATATTTTAATTGATAATTTGCCAGTCAACTGGAGAGTGATCATAGTGTAATGTGAAGCAGATTATATGAAAATCACTATAGGCGAAATGTGGAGTGCTTCCATTTTAAACATTTTTTCTTACTAAGTTAATGATAAATGCCCACTAATTGAAAGTTGTAGAGCTCGTTAAAACGCATCTAATAGTGGTTAGATCATCCAAATTGGCCTAATAGATAGCGAGATATCATTGAAAAACGATTGGCTAACTATATAAAATCTATATATAAACAGAGATTTTATATAGTCAGCCAATAACACAATTTTATAAACAAAAAATTTTATTTTATAAAATTTAAAATTTTATTTAATAAAGTGTAAAATATATATAAAATAGCACATTATATAATATAAAATTTTATTTTGAACAACTTTTTCTAAGTTATAAAGATAGGTTGTCTTAGTAAAAAAACATTTTATAAAAAAAATCAAAAAGCTCTAAGTTAGTACATATAAAACTTTTTTTACTAAAACAATCTACTATTTTAACTTGGAAAAAGTTGTTTAGTATAAAATTTTACATGTAATACTTAAACGTAAATATAAATAATATTAGTAAAAAAATTTTATATGTGCTAACGATCGAAATTTTGATTTTACTTATAAAACGTTATTTTTTACTAAGACAATCTATCTTTATGACTTAGAAAAAGTTGTTCAGAATAAAATTTTGCATTATATACTTCGATATTACTTATTTATTTTTACATTTTCTAAGTAAAATTTTTAATTTTTAAAACTTAAAATTTTTTATCTACAAAATCGTGCAATTTGAATAGTTGGAATCTGGGGTGCAACAAATTTCTATTCTCTTCTATATTTATTATATGGAAAAATAAATTTGTCACACCCTTCTTCGACCAATCAAATTGCATGATTTTATAGACAAAAAATTTTATTTTTTAAAAATTTAAAATTTTACTTAATAAAGTGTAAAATGTATATAAAATAGTATGCTATATAACGTAAAATTTTATTCTGAACAACTTTTTCTAAGTTGTAAAGATAGGTTGTCTTAGTAAAAAAAATGGTTTATAAGAAAAATCAAAATTTTCAAAAGTTAGCACATATAAAACTTTTTTTTACTAAACTAATCAACTTTTAACTTTGAAAGAAGTTGTTTAACGTAAAATTTTACATGTAATACTTGAACATAAATATAGATTATATTAGTAAAAAAAAGTTTATATGTACTAATGATTGAAATTTTTGATTTTTCTTATAAAATGGTATTTTTTACTAAGACTATCTATCTTTATGACTTAGAAAATGTTGTTCAGAATAAAATTTTACATTATATGCTTTAATATTGCTTATTTATTTTTACATTTTATTAGTAAAATTTTTAAATTTTAAAACTTAAAATTTTTTGTCTACAAAATCGTGTGATTTGATTGGTCGGAATTGGGGGTTCGACATGTCATAGGTGTGACAAATTTCTATTCACTTATTATATATTTTTAAAATATTTTTCTAAAAATATATATTATTTTTACTAGTGAGTTTTGTAAATTATTATTTAATATTTATATATAGTATAGTTATTTTCACAAATAGATTATGAATTAAAATACTGCTAAATTTATCGCTATAAAATTTTACTTGCTTACTTTATTACTGATTGGTCTTAATAATTAATATATAGAGAAATGTATTTGTCCTCCCCTCTGTAAGGGAGCTGCTGTAAATCAAGTGATTTCCATCTCTTAAGGGGCTACCCCTACCTACCCACACCTGACACTTTATTAGTCAATCAAATTGCACAAAAAATTTATATATTAATTAATAAAAAAATTAATTGATAATCTGTCTGTCAACTAGAAAATAGGCGAAATGAGGTGTCTTTCATCTAAAAATTTTTCTTACTAAGTTAATGATATATATCCACTAATAGAAAGTTGTAGAGCTAGTTGAAACACATCTAACAGTGATTAGATCATCCAAATTGGCCTAGTGGATAGCGAGATATTGTCAAAAAATTATTGGCTGACTATATAAAAATCCGTGACAGAAATCTCATATGAAAATCACTATAGGTAAATGTGCGCATGCTCTATCTAAAACTTTTTTCTTACTAAGTTAATGATACATGCCTAATAAATGAAAGTTGTAGAGCTTGTCGAGGCGCATCTAACAGTGGTTTGATCATCCAAATCGACCCTGTGGATGGCAAGATATCATTGAAAAACGATTGGCCAACTATATAAAATCTCTTATGTAAACAATATTTGTTTACATAAAGATTTTATATAGTCAGCAATCGTTTTTCAACAATATTTTGCTATCTACTGGGTCGATTTGGATGATCAAACTCATTAGATGCGCCTCAACGAGCTCTACAATTTTCATTAAGTAGGCATATATCGTTAACTTAGTAAGAAAAAAGTTTTAGATAGAGCACATGCATATTTGCCTATAGTGATTTTCATATGAGATTTCTATCACGGATTTTTATATAGTCGGCCAATCGTTTTTTGTCAATATCTTTAACCACCATTAGATGCGTTTCGATGAGCTCTACGACTTTCATTTAGTGGACATGTATCGTTAACTTAGTAAGAAAAAAATTTTAGATGGAAGATGCCTCATTTCGCCTATTCTCCAGTTAATAACCGAATTATTAATTAATATTATATAACTTTTGATCTACTAGACCTTTTTAAATGATTTAGCTACCAAAATGATTCTCTCAAAAAGAGGATTCTAACAAGTCCAAAATTACCAAAATCCTATCAAAGGATCCTAAAATCAATCTAGATATAATATTATATAGTATTTATTAAAATATTATATAATATTATATTTATAATAATGCAAATCAATATCGATCTTATGATCTAGAAATTGGATTTTAATGATTTTATGCTTGCCAGAATCCTCTCTTTGAAAGGATCATTTTGGTAGTTAAATCATCCAAATTGGTTCAGTAGGTCAAAAGTTATTTAATATTAAATTTACATTTAAATTTATAATTTTAATAAAAAATTTTTTATAATTTTGGCCAGATTTTGGTAATTCCGGCCAGAATTACACCTGATACTTTGGCTACCCCACCCTCCCACCCAAAAATCAGATAATAAAAGTCAGCTCCCTAATACAGTTTTTTGTCACGAGTTTATTTATAACTCAAAACTTTACTAAGATAATACCTATTGCACTTTTAACAAAAATAATACTCTCGCAATTCTGTATTAATTTTGACACTAACTTTAATAATTTTGACTCTAACTCTAACTCTAACTTTATTTTATTTTAATGGCCTTATTGTCTGTGATAGTTATTGGGGTGACAAATGCATTTTTTCTTAATATATTTAAATAGAAAATAAATTCTTTATATAGCACTATACCAAAAAATATATCAAAACAGCATATTTTATTTTACTTTTCTTAAAATTTGAAAAAAATACTTAAAAATACTAATATAATGTATTTTTTGGTGTTAAACAAGTTTACTTAGAGCAAGAAGTTATGATCAATTAGTAAAATTTAGAGAATCATAGAAATTTGTATAATTTTATTAATAAAATTATACAAATTTTTATAATTTTCTAAATTTTACTAATTTCATAACTTCTTGATAACTTTTTGCTCTAAGTAAACTTGTTTAACACCAAAAAATATATTATATCAAAATATTTTATTTTATTTTCCTTAAAATTTGTGTCAAAGATGCTTAATTTGAATTTTTAATAAAAATTTCCAAAATTAAGCAGCTTTTCTTTAAATTTTAAGAAAAGTAAAATAAAATAAGCTATTTTGATATATATTGGTGCTGAACAAGTTTACTTAGTGCAATAAGTTAGGATTAATTACTAAAATTTAAAGAATTATTAAATTTGTATAATTTTATTAATTGATGATATGCCAGTTATGTGAAGAAAATCATATAATACAATGTGACGGAGATCATATATATATAAAGCTCAAATCGGAATTTTTGGGTTATATGCAAAGTCGATAAAATTTAAAATATCCTTTTATGCAAAGTAGCACAAATAGTAAAACAATACTATACGAGTTTAGTGTTAAAACCATTTCGTACAAAAATTTTTTTTTAAAAGACTATACTTTGAACGCATGCGGCATTTACTATGATACTAAGCTAGTTAAATTAATAGAATTTAAAAAAATAGTTATATTACAAATTTACTAAGTTTATTAAATATACTTTTTTTTCAAACTTTTTAAAGTAGATTAATTCGTAAAAGAAGGCTAACAATAAAGATCACTAAAAACTTGAAGTTGAGATTTAAAAACGGTGTGGATTTATTTAGTTTTTATAATACGATATGTAGTATTTTGTAAGCCAATAAATTTTTTTATTACGCATAAAAATATGACTTTGTGTACAATTTTTTACTATTTTAACTCAAGCTCATTGTCGGTTGCCTTTTGTTTAAACATACGAGCATATGAGTGTAGCCAATTTTGTATTGTGGAAGGTCCCGGAACATCTTCCTCTTCTATATCCCTACTCTCAACATATTTTAAGAGTTCATTGTGCATGGCTTGTCCATCTATTCGATTTTGGTTTCTTCGGTTTCCATTTAAAAAAACCCTTCAAGAAGAGATCTAATATTTTTTTTGATTTTAGCACCACCCCTATTACCTAGTTTTTGGTTACCTTTTAACGCCCACCCTCTATGCAGTGGAAATTCAACATCTATTATACTGTAAATCGATTATTAGATTCAATATCAATATTATATGTATTACATTATTTAATTTGGATTTTTATATCTACCTAGGTAATATGACAAAAACGTCTAAAATGTAAATCATTTTTAACGTTAAACTATTATAAGAGGTAGGAAGGCACGTCCGTATTTTTAGAATTACTTACTGTTATTTTCACCTTCGTATTGGTCTAAACTAACTTTATCTATAAATTTTTGAATAATTAGGATTTTTTAATATAAATACTGGTAATTATAAACACGTACCTTCAATATCATTGTCATTGTCAACTAAGGTATGTAAAGAAGTATAATAAGTATTTGCATTTGATATTGTTTAGCTGATCGTGCAATACTTACTGGAATTCTCATTTATTGGAATTGTCCATGTAGATTGTGGCACTATATGCTCCGATATAGTTGGTTGCGGCCGATGAAGTGTAACATTCCAAAGCTTATTTACATCTGCAGGCGCAAAATTGTTCCATTCTCCAATGTTTGGCAATGGCTGTGTGCAAATATATCCACTAAATCTACCATCCACAGAAGAACAGTTTTGAAATTCCTTTGATTGTTTTAATATTAGTTTTTGATCTTTTGTTTTCACTAATATTATCACGGTCTGGTTCTATATTTGCTACTGTAGTTCCTGCCAAATTTTTAGCTACCTCACTTATGTCATTACCAGTTTTCAAATCAAATCCGATTTGTAGATATCTTTTTATTGCATGCGTGATCTTAAATGAAGGTGGGTTTAGATTATACTATATTGTTAATAATAGAGGGGTTAAACTAATTAAAAATACTAACTGCTGCATGATGTAAATCTACAATTGTTTTCGCTTCTCCAGGTTCCAAAAATATCCAACTGCGAACTTCGATGCCATACCATTCATGCCAATATCCAATTATGGCCATTAATTCAGAATTGTGATAATGGGGCCCATTATCAGATATGATTTTAATCCACTTTGGTTTTTTTGCATCTTTTCAAATACGACTTCTAATGCTAGTGCTGTGAACCAAGCATCTTGCTTGGTGTCCATTGACCAATGGTCATATGCTATAACTTCTAACTCATTTTTATTATTTTTAGTAAAAACCAAAATCGTGTGAAGAGTCCAACTGCGTTTTCCAAAAAAGTCTTTTTTCGTTTCATGTATAGATTGAGGAAGTATACGCATTTTATAATTTGCAATAATGATTGCACCATCTGATTTAAGTTCACTCAATGTCGCATTGAACTGTGCGTTTAGGTATACTTTTCGCGTTTGATGTGAAAGAAAATATAGTAATTGTTCTTTTGCTTCGGTTATTTGTTTATGTATACTTGAAGGCACTGAATCATATAATAAATCCAGAACTTCGAACAGTTGATCACAGTTGGTGCATCGTTTTTCATAGTAGTTAACGCATTCGCCGAATGCATAAGGTAAGCAGTGGGAAATGCAGGGATCATGTTCGATTCTGCCATTTTTTTCAACCACTAACTCTTTTTCATAACCCCATTTTAAATATCATTTTAGCTTTTCTAAACGTTCTAGAATTTTATTCTGAAATTGATTGTAAGGTAATTATATTTATAAAAAATAATGTAACAATTAATAAAAACAACAAAAAAAGACGATGTATATAAGTTATGTATGTGACTAACTATAGAATCTTTATTCACACAATGGGTTTGTATTATATTTTTTAAATTTAGAAACATTTGATATCCATAGTCGTTGCAGATTATACATAATCTGCTGAGGTCTTCGCGGTATTGAATATTTTTTGATTCGGCCAGTCGTACCATAAAAGCCATCCTTTTCATTCCATTAGGGTATGTTTCACTAAATTTTTTCCATAAACTGCACTTTTGGTCACATAAATACAAAACTGGTAATTCGGTTTTGGGATCTACTTTGTACGAACTTATTGAACCATTTTCTCTATCCTGAAAGAATAATAGGAACTGCTCTTCTTGAACATTCATTAACCTTTGAACAGTCCTTTTTGTTTTTTGTAGTGGTGGTGCACCCAGACCATAAAGCCGGGCATGTTTTTTTGCCTTATTTATTGTCACCGAGCTGACCTATTAATTTTTTAATTGTCAATTTTGGAATATTATTATATATGAGTGCTGTCAAGGGAAAATGTCCCTCCATTATAATAATAATATCCTGATTCGTTAGATTTTTCCTAAAATCCAAAGTCTGTAGCCCATGAGAAACTTTTTGTTTAACAGCATGATGAGATTATTTAGAAGACCCTGAAGTTTGGTTTAATTTGGTTCTTTTAATTCAAACCTTTACAATGGATTTCTCATAGGGATGGGCAAGGTAATAAGTAAGTAATAAATACTTATTTTTTTACCCTAACATATTTTTACGTATTAATTCTTATTATTGCTTATTACGACTAATTTATTACTCTTTACAATTCACATATGCAACTTGAATAATATAATTTAAATCCGATCAGGCTTATTTTGTAAGTATCTTATTTTTTTTATACTTATTATTACCATTACGTAATAAAATTTGGGTTAATAATCAGTAATAATACGTATTGACAATCACCATCTCTAATTTCTCACCATTGCGGAATGTTAAGTTTAGGGGTTTTTTAAGAAGGAAAACCATAGTACGGGATGAATTGGAATGAGAAACCAACACGAGAGTGTTTGGCAAAAATATCAACAAAATCTAACTAAGCCAGAAGCAAGCAGAGGAAAATCAACAGATCAGGGTATTATAATTAATCCTTCTGTGATCTTGATAGGATTATAATTGTTTATCTGATTCAGCCCTTCTAATCAATAACACATCGAGCTTTTAATATACTACCAGTAATTTATGAAACCTATTTTTTATGGTATAATCAAAAGCCCGATGTGTCATCGATCAGAAGGACTAAATCAAATAAATAATCAAAAAATATATCAGAAGGAATTTTCCCTTGGCAACACTCATATGTTACATACAATTACTTATGCCTAACTCTTTTATAAGAACTCTATATTTAAAATTTAATGCAATAATTAAATGAATATGAATTATACCATCTGATCCTTTTTTATTTGAAGTTAATGTATCTTGAAAGCTATTACAAAAAGTTTGTGAATTTTGATCTGATTGTGAATTTTGTGTTGGCATCGAAATATTATTATTTAGTTGAATGATATTATTTTTATATAGATTTTCCAATAATTCTTTATCAGCAGTGGGGTCTGGAGCTTTGCTCCAAAATTCTATTGACGATTCTTGTTTGGAAATTGGCATTACATTGGTACATCCACAAGCAACGAACATTGACCACTACGGCTGTAATTCTTTATCTTGGAAAACGTAATCTGTTGAGTAGATTGTCTGTAATATGAGTGAAAATTGGATGATAGAACTTTTTTGCTTATGCCAATTATAAAAAAGGAGTGGCCAATGGGCAGGTGTATTGGGAAGCTTTCTTGGCTTTATATGCCGATCAAATACTTTTTCTAGCTGTTGTCTATTCATCCAATCAGTACACTTTGGTGATTCACTTTTTAATTTATTTAAGTGTTCTTGAACTAATGAATTTGTGATTCCAAAGAGGTATGATCCAGTGAATTTTTTAAGAACTTCTACGAGATTCCAAATTTCATCTGGAGTTTTTCCTATAATTGTATTAACAAATATCGATTTCAAATAAATTTTTAAAATACAGCGATCTTCTTCAATTTTTAAAACAAATAGATGTAATGTGTTGCAATAACGCGTAGTGAACGTAGATACAAATCCAGTACCTACTCCATAAAATCTATTTTCATCTAGATTACCAATACTTGGTATGACAACATTAAGCTTTTCTATGCGAAGAAATATTGGAAAAAAACTTATATCAGCGATCAATTCTTGAATAATAGCCTTATTATCGAAACCTATAACTGCCAAGCCAGAATGTTCAGTATTTGTTCCAAAAACTTATTTATAGCACGTATTAACTGCTGTTGACGGATGTGCTTCTGGTTCACTTTTGACATCACCACAAGTGCATTGAAACGCAGATTTTAGTAGATTTTGCTATCAGATAAAACTGCAATAACAAAGCTTTTTTTATTAAGCTCACATTCAATGCACATATATAAATGATAAGGTATCGTATATTTTTTTATTTCTGTTTCCAATTTTATTTGAACAGTCTCTTACCAGACTTTAGACCAAATTCCATAATGTAATTGAGAGTCAATAATACCTGGACTTAAAATTTTAGTATTAAACTATCGTCTTTTAGCCATTTTTTCATAGATCAAATATTTAAGAAATATCAATATAGCAAGAACAAAGGGTATACAATTTAGTTTTTATTATTAAATGTTTAAATATGTGCTATTAGCAGATATATCGCTCAGAGAGCTGAAGCTTATTCAAGGCAGATTTTAAGGATTTTTAATACTTTTTATAATCACAGTTTCTTTACACACTAAAACCTCTTTATTGAAACTTTTGAATTATTTCTTTTTATTATTTGCTATTTATTTTCGATTCTATATGAACTTACATGCAATTTTTTAATTCATTCCTTCATAGTACAAAATTATTTACATATCAAGTCAACTTATGACTTTGATTTTACTTTCAATCTTTTTAGGACATGACTTAGATTTTCTGAGAGTTTGCATACTTTGCTTCGACACGAACTCACGCCATTTCTTAAATCATGCACCTATAACACCAATCATTTACATGTAATTTCATTTCGAGTCAATTTGATTGGCTTTGAATTTATATTTGATCTTTTTAGAACATGACTTAGAGATTTATAGGAGAGCAGCATATTTTGTTTTGGCATGAACTCGCACTATTTTTAATTCACGCCTTTATAATGCCATTCATCAGTTGCATACTTTGAGTTATCACGGATTGGCTTTTAACCTTTTTAGAACATGGCTAAAAAAGAAATGCGCGTACGTAAGTAAAATGGATTCTAATTTTGGATTATCATGCCATTCTACTCATTAAAAAAACTTTTTTTTACTTTGCTAAATATAACCGGCTAAGTAATAAGTAATAGCAACTCGGGTGCATTCCCAAAAAATATTTAGGCACAGGTATAGGCATTGTCATGAATACTAGAAAAACTTAGGCATGGGCATACACATAGGTATGGTTTTGAAACTTTAACCATAGGTATGGAAACAGGCACAGAAATTTGGCATAGACATGGGTACCGAAATTTGATATGATATTTATTATTTAATTGTGCCTGGCACCACCTGGCACTTTGCGCCCATACCTTTAATGTGCCTGGTATTTATGCCCTTTTGTGTCTATGGGCATAAGCATGTGCCCTTTTGTGTCTATGGATATAGGCATGTGCCCTTTTGTGTCTATGGCATTAGGCATGTAGCCTTTTATGTCTATGGGTATATGCCCTTTTGTATCTATAGGTATAGGCATGGCATAAAGTACCAGTCCTGTTCTGGTGCCAATATACCGGGCATGGGCATTTGCAGAATCCTAGTAATAACTATGTATGGAATATATATGGAACTGTGCTATGAGATAGTGCTAAATAAAAAATAAAAAAAAAAGAGCTATCAAAGCCCCAAATATTTTAATAATGCTACTTTTTGAAATTATAATTTATATCTATATGCATATTTGACAGGTAATTCCAAATGCATTTGGTTGAGTAATATGAGTATTAATTTTTTACAGGGCAATCACCAAAATTCATGGTCGGAACCTGGTTAGAGTTAGTCGTCCTGGTTAGCAGGATATAGTAAAATTATTAGCTGGGCACTTTTTACTTAATGAATGACTATAGTAAATTTTTTTAGTATTGGGAAAAATTGGTCTGGGGGATTACTCTGTATGAGTTTGAGAATTAGTGTTTCAAATCGATACAAAAAGCAATCGATTAGTTAGCAAAAAATCGATTCTTGATTGTTATGTGATTACTAGTGATTTTGATATCGTGATATGAAATTATCATATCGGAGTTGTTTTATGAAATCAGAACCACTAGTAATCACATAACAATCGAGCGTTTTTTATTTTTTTTTTGATCTGCAAAATTTACAAAATTATACAAACTGCAATAATTGATGGTCACTTATACATGCCGTAGAAATTATTTTGGTATTGATTTTTGATATGAAACTGTTGAGGTACCTCAACGGTTTTATATCCAAATCAATACCAAAATAATTTCTACGGCATGTATATGGTCATTATCCTATTATGCAATATATTGGACAATTGAGATTTATATTTTATTATATAGTGTTCCAAATCGAAGCTAATTAATCGATTTAATTGATCAAATTGGCAACTAATCGATTAATAATTTTATTAGACAGCTAATTGATTGCGATGATTAATCAATTATCATTTGAATTCGCACTACTTATATTTTAATCAGATAAGATGTAATCATTAGAACTGATCGTCTTTATCTGAAGATTAAAATTTACACGTTTTGTCTCATATGAAAGTCTATTAATGATACCATTTACGAATAAAAGAAGACTTGTGTTGTAGTGATCTAAATCCAGGATAGTAATCGGTTTTATAGCAAAATTATTACACCGATTTTTAATTACTAAAAAGTGCGACTTCATAGGATTTCAATTTGAAGCTTTGGAAATTATAAGACAAGGTTGATCAACAGGTAATATAATATTTTATTAGATCTAGTGGTAATGTTTACTTTCTAATAAAAATTTTACTACACTAATGTAATTATAGCAGATAACTTAATTATGACAGGTACTCCATTATGGTAAATCGCTTCGAGGATTTGTTTAATAATAGATTATGATTTTATAAAAATTTTAGTACGATACATACTTCAATCCCGGGAAATGATCTGCACTAATCCACAAGTATGGTATATATAATAGAAGATTCTTAATCTTCTGTGAATCTCAATTCTGTAATTCGACTTTACATTATGTTGTTGATTTCGGGGTGATTTATTTTCACGGTTAGTTGAAAATTTTGGAGATTTTTAAAAAACAATGTTTTAGCATGTTAACTTTTTTTATTTTAGAGTTTAATAACTCTAGGACCGATAAGCATCAAGCTTCTGTGCTTATGTTCGATTACTATGGTTCACGAAACTGTTTGTTCGCGTTAAAAGTTAAAATGGATTTTTCGGGTTATGTTTCAAACCATTATTTTGCGGTAACAAGTTTTTTTGATTGAATTTTTTAATGAACTTGCACACTGTCTAATATTAATATTGACGGGCTTAAATGTTTTCTTCATGAAATAAAATAAAATATAGAAATGATGTATCTAATACTGAACTTGAAAAAAAGTAATTCGACAAATGATTTGGGTTTTTTAATTTATGCATTAAAGGTTTATTACATTATTTTTATTTATTTATTATGAATAATATATCTATATTATTAAAAAAAATGAACCGTAGATATTACAATTACTTTTAAAGTCTCTATGAACATATTCTGCCTTATAAATTCACTATATTGTCTGATATATCAAGTTTTTTTAATTCACTACTATTCTCTAAAGCTTGATAATGAGAACACAAAAACTTTATTTGCATATCGAATTACCATCTAATATTCGGTTGTCTCTGAATTAATCCACACATCTCAAGATAAGTGTGAACGTAATGCTATAAATTGTCGTAAAAATGCCGTAACTCGTTATAATTACGACAAGTTACGGCATTGCATTCATACCTAGACTACTAAATTCTAAAACTTATTAAATAAGATCATATAATATTAATAATTTATTCAAGGCATAAATCATAAATAAATTATTTCAACTTATCTTAAAAAAACCTGTGAAGATATATGATGGTATACGTTCTTCAAATTTATTCTGATTAACGTGACGATATCCTATTTCTTCAAAAAAATGGATTAGGCGTCTTTTAAAAAGAGTTGCAGCAATTTTATGAATAGCACTTCCTCACCTATTGTATAGTCGACTTAAACAATTTAATTCAAATGAATAATAGCATTTATAGTTTTATAGCTAAAACCAGTATGCTAATCAATCAAAAAAATCTAGCTCTTTTACCATATATACCCACGTTACTATCAATCTTTTGATGTTATTTAGTATATTAGCAATCCACTCAATTGCTTTTTTTACTCCGTAACTTTAGGTTGAAATTCTCTAGTGCAATCGATAAATTCTTTGTCTATGTGTTACTCTTTGAGCTGCATAAAACCTGTGATTTGCACGTATCTATTCCTATTACATCGTTTAAATCAAAAATTATTGTACTCACTTGTTCAGTTTAGCCAATTTAAGTTCAGATTGTACGAGGTCTTTAAATTTATAAATAAAATTAAATGCTTTTTAAATGGAATAAATGCTTCTGCTTTTTAATTAACCAGACGGTTTAAAACTCTTCACCAGTCTCATAAAAAAGATCTACTCGATTATATCATAATAAGATATGGCTTTAAGTTGATATCCTCTAATACAGTTATTTACATCCTTATTTCTACTTTTTTTACCCTTGTTTTGCGCCTGCAACCAAGCTTATACAGTATTAGTTATAAATACGAATTTTTTATTATATTTAGATCATTTAAAATACATTCATACATACCAATATGTATTAATTTAATCAAATAAATCAGAATTAGTATGGCCTATATATACGTATAACTGATTTGATCTATGACGGTTTGGTCTCTAATTTGATCGGTTATTTGAGTATTAGGTTTGTTTGATTGTAAAGAGACAACAATGTCTTCTGGACTGTGTTTTGTGATAAAAAAAAATTAATACATAGTAATTAATAACATAGCACTTATTAGGTTTGAATATACTTATATATCAGATATATATTCGTGTATGCTTTTTATAATACGTACATTACGTATGTAAAAATGAAAATCTGTGCATTCCTAAAACTGGTTTTTTAATAATAAAATTCTGTCATTTTTAATTAGTATTTGCAGATCATTTTGTTTACATGACTCCCGATTTACCAATTAATAAAATTTTACAAATTTTCTAAATTTTACTAATTGATTCTAACTTTTTGCACTAAGTAAACTTGTTCACTACCAAAATATACAGTTTATCAAATTGGTATATTTTCTTAAAATTTAAAGAAAAGATACTAAATTTTGTATATTTGATAAAATTTTTTAAATTAAGTATCCTTTCTTCAAATTTTAAAAAAAGTAAAATAAAATATACTATTTTAATATATTTTTGGTGCTGAACAAAGTTTATTTAGTACAAGAATTTATGAGCATTAATAAACTTATCCCTTAGTTTGTACTACTTCGCAGGCAAATTTGACTGTATAATTACTATAAATATACCTCTGATTTATTTTTTTAATCATTTAAAATATTTAAATAAAATTTGGTATTATAATATTTAATAACAAGAATTATATTTTTGAATTATTTAAATTTATATTATAAGACAAAAGTTTATGTTGCTTATAAGCTAAAAATATTAAATTTTAAAGAAATTTTTTAACCAAAAAAATATTTTACAATATCTTGGCGAATTATTTAAATATTGGTTTTAATAATATAGTTTTTAATACAATATTGTAGTTTATATAAAGGATTACAACTTTCATTATTTGACTTTATATGATTTACTTGTAAAGATTAGGACTTGTATTAGAAGTATAAATTTTTTTTATAGACAGGAACATATAAAATTTGAGAAAACCTAAAGAAAAATTTCTATAGTAAAAGTTCCAAAACAAAAACTTTAAACTTTTATTACACCAAAGTTTTTTAATAATTTTAAAAAAATTTTATAATAAAGTTGATAAAACAGAACTAATATTATATTTTTTACTTAGAAAGTATATAGCTAAAATTAATATTTAAGGTTTTATTTAAAAAATTTAAAATTTTAAAATTTTCACAGGCAAATATGCCTGCATAACAAATTAAGGGATAAAATTGCTATGAATTTCTAAATTTTACTAACTGATTTATACTTTTCACTCTAAGTAAACTGTTTAGTATCAAAAAATACATATATTTTTATTTAGACTCAATCTAGTTTGCAAAATTTGGACTAGCCTGAACAAATTTATATTTGAGTTTGTAATAAAATTTAGAGTTTGAGTTTGGTCCGAACCAGACAAACCCAGACCCAAATCCAAATCACTATTTTATATAATGCTAGACTGAACCTGAACATGTTCATGAACTTATGAACTGAACCAGCTCTAAAAGTTCAATAATAAACCTGAACCTAAACATGTTTTAAAAAATGTTCAGGTTTAGGTTCAATACTGAACCTGAACCTAAACCTGAACTTGATCTAAGATTATTTCAAGTTTGTAGGAACATTAGTTAGGATGCAATTATAAATATTTTGTTTTTTATATATAATACTAAAGAACAGTTTAAAAACTTTTGTTTCAATCATTATATATTAGGACCCTAAATACTAAGATGTTATATATATAAACCTTTGTCTTCAAATCTTATATAGGTACAAAAAAGTTTTATTATAGAAGTGTACATTGGCTTAAAGCTATATATTTAATGTATGACAGAAGTTTAATTTAAGTTTTCTATACTTTAATAAAGTGTACAATAAAGCAAACTTTATTATTAAGCTAATGTATAATAAAGATTTAAATATTTAAGTTTGCTTTTTGGAATTTTTGGATAATTTTTCAAAGTTCATCCTGATCTAGCTTGTAATTTACATTTATTCATTTTTTATTTAGAACTTTTCAAAATACATATTCTCTTATAGAATTTACTAATTTCTTCCTATTGTCTGATCTGACTGCCTGGAATCATTTATGCTAATTTATATATTACCTTCTAAATAAAATATGACATCTTTGTTAGGGAGAGTTAGAGTTAGTAGGTAACATTATACTAAAATTTTGCAAAAAATTTTTTTTATTAGTGTACAAAAGATGTTTCTTCTGCAAAGTTTTGCAATAAGTGTGACTTTTCAAAAAAAGCAGTTGTTGGTTGATCATCACATTATACCTGATCTTGCATCATGATTGGCCAATAACAAAATTGGTGGAGAAATTAGTATAACCTCGCTTATATACTGTATGATATACCAATTCAACATAATTAGTAAGTGTATGCCTATCTTTTTTAATAATATTAATTAAGTGTATGTCAAAGGTCAAGCAAATTTGCTATCAAAAAGCTCATTTTTGTACACATATGGGCAAACGTTCTAAAAAATTTAGTTTGAG
This sequence comes from Gigaspora rosea, assembly GCA_003550325.1. Taxonomy (NCBI): domain Eukaryota; kingdom Fungi; phylum Glomeromycota; class Glomeromycetes; order Diversisporales; family Gigasporaceae; genus Gigaspora; species Gigaspora rosea. The sequence continues at coordinate 2,103 of QKWP01001346.1, read as the reverse complement.
TGTACGACAAAGGTTTATTGCATATGTATTACATGTCACAAATACGTGAATATGCATTATTGTTACACTAATATACGAATACAGATACATGTGTGGACAGACATGAAAATTCAAAATTACTTTTCTGATATATTTCTTATTGTGTATCCAAATAGTAACTTTTATTACATCTATAACGTAATTTTGGTATCACATGACTAAACATTAAATGTCCTCCATTATGCTCTGGACAACATTTTTACTTAGAGTACCGATTCCATTTATTTAGTACATTTTTTGTGATATAAGCACCCTGGTTATAGTTAGATTTATTCGTTTAAATTAAATTGATTAAATAAAAAATTCTTTACTAAAAAATTCAAATTGTAAATAAAATATTCTTTACTAAAACATTCAGATTGTGAATAAATAATAAAATACGCCTTATGGCGGTTAAGATGGAAAAAAAAATTGTGAATAAATCTTTTAAAATCTTTAAGCAATGAGTGAAAACTAATCATTTGTTTTTTTTGGTTTGAAAAACTATCAGATATTTCCTTCAATTCAGGTATATCTTGAATATATTGAAGAGTATCTTGATAGTTAGGATCCTCATTAGTCTAGGCATGACTCTCTTGATTTTTGTGCATAAGGTTATCGTATGCATTTCTACTGGTAACTTTTTGGAGATCTTCATTCAAATGTTTCACCATGTCTTCAATCATACTTTTCATAATTTCATCCTTAACCTCTGGAGGTTGCTTCAACTTTGCCTGGTGATAAAAATGGAATAGGCTGAGTTTTGGAATTTAGAAGTTGTATCGGCTTGCAATTCGTAGATGTATGTTAATAACTGGTGGGCAAACAAGTTTTTGATAGCATTTTGTAGTTGATCGCGTTGTTTGGCTCCTTCAACAGCATCAACAATGATTAGAGCCTGGATAATTATTGAGAATTATTATAAACAAATTCAATCCTAGCACAACCACAACATTGTATTGGTACTTACAACTGTGACAACTAGACCTAGAATATCAATAACTCTGGCAATTTTGGAAATTTTTGCGAGAACCTGGGATGGGAACCTGGGATGGTTCAGAACCTTCTTTCAAAACTGCATTGGCCAATGGTCCGATTTCATCAAGTAATCTCTTACTGGCTACAAGGTCTCCATCGCTTACAATGAGCCTAAAAGCATTGAAGTAGGTTCTGCATACGAAACTGACGGTGCCACTTTTAAAGACAGAATACACAGGAATGCCTAAAGCAAAAGTTGTGATCGTATGGATTGTAAAATATGCTTTTAAAATTTTTAAAATGAAATTACCTTCCAACTTAAAACATACCTAATTGGATTGTATATGCGATTCCAGTAATATTTAAAGTCCAGTAAAAAATTTGGGAAGTGTCGTCAGAAATGTTTTTCACGTGATTAACAATCTAAAGAATTAAATATGTCATTAAAAAAAGCAAAATTTATAGATAGTGACCAATTAAACCAACTTCCAAATATTGTTCTCGATCTTCGGGACTAAGTGCATCCTAAATCTTTTTCTCGAGGTCTTGGACTGTCTGCAAATTATTTTGATGTAAAATTTCCTTTATAAGATCATTCATATGTGCATCCATCTTATCCATTTCGTTGAGTTCATCGAGGACATGCTGCTGCATGTTTGAAATATCATTAGTTAATTGTTCCACCCGACTAGCACTGTTTTTATTGTCTAATAAAAATAAAAATTATAAGCATTATACTGTGTTTTGACACTGTGCGTGTTTGACAGTTTCCCGCCCTTTAAACAAAAGCTAAGAGATGTAAACCAAATGGCGTTATTTTTATCTGGATAAAGTATATCGATGGACATTTTAAAAATACTTTTGAATATGTCAAAATATGATCTTTTTTTATAGAAAACTCGAAAGTTGTTAAACACTATGCAGCATTCTTATACCATCAGATGATATGTTCTTATACCACATATATGTCACACATATATAGATAGTATTTTGTACAGGTTTGTCCCACACAAAGGATGATCATAACACAAATGCGTAGGTGTGCTACAAATATAAACACGCGGCGGGACCGACAAAAAATTTCCAATTTCCTTATCTATGTAGGTG
>QKWP01001345.1:117530-144241 GCA_003550325.1 Gigaspora rosea | reverse complement strand
TGAACTCGTAACAATAGCCATATCAACAATAGTAATCACAATTATAATCTGTATAAAGAAAAGGAATACAAAAGTCTTGAAACAACAAATACAACATTTGGACACAACCCAAACATCTAGACCACCGGATTACCAAGGATATCCATAAACAACACGTAATTTGAAATTACAAAGCTTATAAACAAAAATATAAAAATAGCTGCAAAACTCATACCACGAATGACATATCTACATTTGGACATAAACGATATTAAACATTATGATATGCCAACATTAATATCATTCATAGTACTCATAGCAACAATAATATTTGGAATATTATTCACGATATATACCTGTTTAAGGAAAGAAACACATACTGGAATAATAGAAATATCTAGGACAACTGATGCTAACAACAATAATATTAATAATTAGTACAACATTACTACTTATAGCAATACTTATATCCACTATAACAATATCTATAATTATTCACTATTAACAATACAAGAAGCTTATTAATAATTAATGACTCACAATAACTAATGACTGAAACTAACTCAACAACTCTTTACTATACAACATTTGACAACAATCCACTAGCGACACAACTATTATACATAGAACTTATTACTATATTCATAGCACTACTATTTATAGTATCACTATACTGCTGTTGTAAACACCAACGCTATAAAAAGAAGGTCAACAAGACCATACCTGGAGCAGATCAATACCTTAACACTGACTCAACCTGCTGTTGTTAACTAAAATAACTCAACAATATATGTTTGTACAAAAGAAAAAGAAACCACAATATAATTACCAATATAGGACACCTACCTTACCAAATCAACCTATTAACAATCCACCAGCTATACCATACGTCAGACCACCTGTGAACCTACACCGATCACCACAACAAATAATCATTGACAGACAAGTGCAACATAGATTAAACTTGGGATATATACCACCCAACACTGCACCACAAAGGCCACCCACTAAACCAGTGAAGCCACCTACATTAAAGAAATATATACCTAAAAGAAAATAATTAATGTCTGAAAAAGATCCTAATCAACTACGATTATTGGAAATATACGAAACCATAACCATAGTCACAATATTATTCAGAGTATTAGCATTGATTATTATAACTCACGTGATAAGAACTCAAAAGAAACAATAGAAGTTAAAGAAAAGACAACCTATCATAGCAAACAGCACTGACCAACTACTATACGGACCAAACCTGAACAATCTAAAGAATACAGGAATATTCTAAGGATACATGTCAGTAATACAAATATCTATAACACCAAGCACAGTAGTATCAACAATATTATCAACAGTCATATCAATATCAACATCATTGATAACTCAAACATCGACACCAACATCAACACCTACTATTACTCAAACACCACAATACTTTCAAGATAGTAACGTAATTGAAACATTAGCAATATTAGGAACACTAATAGTCACATCAGCAATAGCAATAATATATAAAGCAAAACAACTTAAAAATAGCAATAATAAATTCAAAGTGCAATTAAAAGAATTTAACGACGCTAGAATAGCTGAACAAGTCAGACAAATCAGAAGTGAAATATAAAAGTGGATAAACAACAAGAAAACATAAAAACTGTCAGTTGTTATGACCACATATTAACTGACAATAGCATAGCATCAATAAACGCATCTATAACTTGGATGAACAACATCATCATAATACTATCAGCATCTGATAAACCAATTGAATACTTAATACAGACCATACAACTATAGTATACATAGCATCAATAATATCATACACAATAGTACAAGTCAAGAAAGAAAATATCAGAAAAATTAATGAACTTCCTAGATAAAGAAAAGATTGAAGAAATCAAGAAACAAATAGTAAAAGCACCTTACCAAGGAATAGTAACTAAAATACTAGAAAACAACTTAAAAACAACTGAAGTCATAGTTTAAAAAGAAGTTATTAAAGAAATAATTGTCCAAAAAGAAGAACCAAATCTAACCATAATTAAAACTGAAGTATCACCAACAAAAAGAAAAGCACTAATCAATACTAACGAAGCAGCAGAATACTTTGTATATAAAGAACTGAAAACACAATTCTTACAAGGAATCTTACCAACATTCAGATATCCATCACTATTAATAAAAGCAAGAAAATTCAAAGAACAAAAAGAATTTCTAGAAGAAATCTTAGAAAAAGCACCTCACCTAAAGAAAGATTATTTTCTAAAAGAAAATAAATGAGTCTTGAAACATTAGGAAACGAAACCTATATACAAGTATTTCAAGAATTCTTTAACAAATATTCAGATCCATTAAATTACGATCAAAAGGAAAAATTACGAGAATACGTAAAACACCACGAATACAGATTAACCAGAATAGGACAAAACGAATACATCACTAAAACAGTAGAACATAGTTTTGTAATCAGAAAAGAAGGAAGGAATATAACTCTAAAACAACCAGCAACAAAAAGATTTCAAAAAAGAACAGTAATAACAGAAGAAGATACAGCAACATACTTACTATACGTGATAATTTTACAAGAAACAACAAAAACTATTACAGTACTACAATTGGCTAATAAAAGATCAAAAAGTATAGAAAACTGGTTAAAACTTATACGCTGTAACTATCATTTATACCTACTATAAAAAATGGCAGCAGCACCAATACCGGCATGACCAAAAATAGTAGAATTAAAAGACTACATAGGAGAATTCGACGGAGATACCAAGAAATACAGAAATTGGAGAAATCAACTAGAAAATACATTCAAAATATTCAAAATTGACAAACTAGTAATCTACGATAGATATTCAGGAAACTCTACAGTAGGATATACCCTAAGAGCAGCAGATACTTATGACTCTACAGGAAATAATGCACACTCATGCAGATGGACAACAGATCAATGCATGCAAGTATTCGCAATCGTAAGAACCAAATTAAAAGATACAGCACTAGAAATATTCGATGCCGAAATCGGATCGATAAACTGCTACTTTAGACCCAATATCAACAATAACCAAGCCGCGTTAGCAGCATTAAAAGATACCTATAATTACCCAACAAAATTAAATAGGCAATATAATGCATTTCATGCAAGTGCCACAGCAGAATGATTACTATGTACTCCAGCAATAACACAAGCCACTGTAATAAAAGGATTTAGAGAAACCTTTGATAATGCATTCCTAGTCGATCAAATACAACAAACAAGTCAAAAAGATTTTTGGAACTTTGACTTTGTCAAAAAACTTGACTATAATAACGATAATGGAATGAGAAACCTTATTAATCAATACAAAAAATTATTACAGATATAAACTTCCAATGGTCAAATAATTTCTATGGAAGAGAATATATGTTCTTATTATCAAAAATGCCACAAAGAATAATGGCACACATCTCATTAATGGAACCAAAACCTGCAGATAGAACTGCATTCTTTAAAGCAGCAGATAACCAATTCCTAGCAGAAAGACTTAAAATATCACTTACTGGAAACCTCAAAGAAAAAGTATCTTACTACAAAGAACAAAGAAAATCTATTAAATTCAATAATGTGCAAACTTCAAATGAAACTACATTTAAATGCTACTTATGCAACCAACCTGGTCATTACAAAAGAAATTGTCCGAAACTCAAAGGACATAATAACTTCAATAGAATTAAAACAGAAAAAGGAAAAAATGGTCAAATTGTATTCAAAGTACAATACTGCAAATGGTGTGGAAGAGAAAGACCTTATCACACTAAAAACTGCAAAGAAAGTAACAGATACAGTTACGGAGGAAAATTTGCAAAAGGACCAACACCAATAATACATAATACCAAAGAAAACTATAATAAATTTTCAAGAAATAACAACAATTTCAGAAGAAACAATAAAGAGAAAATTTCAGAAGAAATAACAACTCCAAAGGCAACTTTAGGAAGAACAACAATAACCAAAGAAGAAGATTTAACAATGAAAACAAAAAAGAAAGAAAACCTGAAGGAAGAGAAAGAAACAATTACTGAAACAATGACAAAAACACCAAAGGAAAACGAGCCAATAACATCAGAAATGATGATGACTACGAAAGCTATGAAAGTGAAGAAGACACTAGAGTAAACTATGTAAACATCAAACAAAATATGAATAAAATTCATAAAAATTATTTCTAAAAGAGAACCTGCAAGGTACTCAGGAACCAAATCCCAAAACAAAAGGCTGTAGAAATAATCTAAGTACCAAAGAGCATTATCACAACGTTAAAACTGTTACCAAAAGTAACAAAATATTATTAAATGAAATTAAATGTATTAATAACAAAATTATTAATAAAGAAAATATTAAAAACCAATACGATAAATACTCTGCCAAAAAAATGTTATCAAATGAAATTACCAAAAAGCACAATTAGACTCAGACTATAAATATCTTCTCAAAACATATCACTTTCCAAACAAACCACAATGGTTAATACCAAATGAAAAAGGCAAAAAAGCATATGAATTTATAGGACTAATGAATGGAAAACCTATTAAAATACTTTTTAACAAAGGAGCAAACTCAAGCGTAATGACATACAACGTTGCAAAAGAATGGAACCTCTTACATCTAATACCAAAAGAAGCAGAATTCTCTGCAATAATACCAGAAGGAATTAGCATAGCAAATTACGGGAAAATACCTGTAACATTTCAACTAGAAAACTATCTAATGACTATTAAAGTAGCAATAATAGAAGGAGAACAATCCTACATACTAATGTCAGAAGTAGACCAAGCACGATATGACATAACTAAAGATAGGAAAAGCCAAATAGTACTCATAAAAGGCAAGCCAATATCATACCAAGACATCACACCAAAACAATATTCGAACCTATCACACCGGTTATACGACAGAAACCCAGATCGCACCTTGAACCTCAAATTAAAAAATATCGGGACAGAGGATGAGTCTCATATGTCAGCACAAAATTATAAAAATATTATCCAACAAAAGGTTGTGAAAGACCAAAATGCATTAAAATCACGTGCAGCTAGTTACCTTGCTCGAAAAACTAGTGACTTAGTCGAAAACGAAAAAAACCTGCCGTTGGCGCCCAACGTGTCAATTAAAACAATTGACGCGAACCCAAACCATTATAAAAATGACCACGTGTTGAAACAAGTAACACAAACCCAAACCAATCAAACAAGATGTCTTTACAATATTGCCCAAAGTAATGAGATACAACTGCCGTTGGCAAACCAACACATTAACAAAATAAAATTAGAAATTCGCCCGAAAAGAAAAAGAAAGTACAATTTACGATTGCGAAAGAAAAAGAAACTAAAATGAATACTAATAAACGGGTAGAACTCAAGTATTCACCAAAATGGAATTCACTTTTTATACAAAACATATTACCAAGAGCATATGAAAAGCAGCATAAAAGACTAAAAGAAATAGTCAAAGAAAATGAAAAGAGAAATAAACTAGTAGGAGTAACCATTGGAGAAATAGAAAAACATGAATCTTTTCAATGGAATGAAATTGTACGAACAGCAATAATTACACAGTCTAACATAGTACAAATATTTCTCAAGTATGAAGATAACTCAGTAAAAGAAGAAAAACCAGATCAGGTAGAAGACATGAATATTATAGAAGGTAACAAAGAAATAGGACTAAAAATGGTATTACATTTTAATATGGGATTATTCGTAAATGATCCATTATACAAGTATGATAATGGAGAAAAGAAAGTTAATTGGAAAATAACCAGAATATTACAAGAATTAAAACGTGCCGAAAAAATGAACATAAAATGGGCCGTATTACATTTAGGAACAAAACTCGATTGAGAAAGGAAGGATGTAATAGAAAATATCAACTACATACTAAAAAAGATACAAGAAAAAGGCCTGGACATAGGCATATTATTAGAAAATAGTACAAGCACAAATTGCTTTGGATCATCATTGGCTGACCTCATGGATATCTTGAATAGTATAGACCAAGAGTTACGGTATAGAAACAAGAATAAAACAAGGAAAAGAATAGCAATCTGCTGGGATACCTAACACTATTGGGCAGCAGGACAAGGAAAAAGTGTACACGAATATCAGAATACATTAGATATGTATGGACATAAAATAATGCTAGCACATATAAACAACAATCCCCAAGAAGCAATATTTGGGAGAGAAATAGATAAACATGCGCATATACTAGATCCAATAGCTACTTTAACACAAGACGTATTTAAAGCTATAATGCAGCATAAAGAGGTCTGTGCTGTAATACTTGAAACACCAAATATAGAATGATCTGATCAAATTGCACAAATACATGAAGTAATGAAACTAAGGGAATATGCGGACAATCTCCTAGAGGGAGATAAACGTTCAAAAGAATGGTCTAAGGAAAAAGACCAAGAACAATCTAAAGACTTAGGAAAGCAAGGAGAAGAATATATACCTGCAATACCTATGGGATATCAATTTGAAGATGAAGACATCATCGACTTAGCTGACCAGCTAAGAAGAACAACCTTTAGAATAGAAAATGAAAAACCTGCTAATCAAGGAAAAAGGAATCTAAATAAAGCACATAAAGAAGCTATATTTAAACAAACGGATGAAACGCTAAATAAACTATTACCCCCACCAAAGAAGAATGATAAAAAAGGGATAGCACCAGAAAATCAGGAAGAAGTTAAACCTAATAAACAATTAATGGGACAAACAGTAAAGTCTAAATTAAGAAGACTAGACATAGCTATATCCTCAGGAAACATCGTAAAAGATGAAAAAATTGATAAAGCATTCAGAAAACTTAAAGAAAGGCTTGAAACACTTAACAACAAATATGGATATGTGGATGGATTAACTGAAGAAGAAATAGAAGACAAACTAAAGAAATTTGCAGATGTAAAACCTATAGGAAATGATGCAGAACTTGCAGAAAATAGACGAGAATATATATACAAGTATCTATTAGAAATGGATAAAGCAAATAACGCAACATTCTATGCAAATAGACAAAACCTGGAAGATTTGCATGAAGACTACACAACAGACATTGAAAGAACATTAGGAATTCAAGCAATAGAATTCAAAAGTATGGAAGAAATAGAACAAAGAGAAATAATAGCAAAACTTGCCGAAGCAGAAACATATTGTGAAAATGACAAAATGAAACAAAAAATACATAATAAAAGGGTAGAATTTTATAATATACTTTGCACAGACACGATGTATGATGCCAAAGATATTGATAAAATGCTTCAACAACAAACATCCAATCAAAGAGAAAAAGTAAAACCAATACGGTTGGAACCAGATGTAACTGGAAGAGTTACATATCAACCATACAATAAATATAATATACTAAGAGATCCTTAATTTAAAAAAGAAAATGAGGCAGTAGGGATACCCATATCACCAACAGATAATGATGACATTTATGATGATGAAAGGCTATCACAAATGTCAAAACGAAATAATCAAATACCAAAAACCATATCACCGCAAAAGAACCCAATAATTAAAGCATTAGGAAATGCTTATGAAACAGGGAAAAGCTTAATACCATGGGGAAGAAGATCCTCAGTACAGAGCTCAAGACCAACAACACCATCATGTCTTAATTCAGACTGGAAACAGGAAAGTGAAAGATCACATACTCTAATACCAATAAATTATGATGAAAGCCCAAACTATTACAATAGAAAACATAGTAGATCATCTACACCAGAAATACCAAAATCATTCAGAAGAGAAATTCTAGATGAAATTGACGATTTCAGTAATAATAAACATAGAAGAACTCAAAACTATGATTATAATACACTAAGTACACCAAGCATTAGAACTACAAGCTCAAAAAGAAGCCAAGAAGAGGAAGAAAACGCTATCAATCAAGTTGACAAACAAATAGAAGAAGAACAAGGAGGATTTGGAGAAAACAGTAATAATCCAATAACTCCTACAACTAAAATGGAAAATAATCAAATATTTAGGAAGATACCAGTTAAAGATACCTGGGGAGGAAAAACAAGGACAACATATACCTGGGTACCAGATAAATTACCATCATTTAATGAAATGTATGGAAATGATAATCATTACTCCATAAATGAATCCATAAACGAAGAAGAACTTGATGAAGCAATAGAACAAGCTAATAAAGAAAATCTAGAAAATCAAGAAAGATATGGATACACTGAAAACGAATATCAAACAGAAAATGAACAAGACGATGCTAAATCAGAAAGTACTTTACACATTCGACTCAATCACTTACACAAACTACAAAAGAAAAGAATAATACCAACTATTATTCAAGAAAATAAAAAAGGAAAAATATATAGTAATAAAAAGATTACTATACCCACATATACTATGCAAAGTGTACAAATACAACCATGTAATCAAACAAAAGTAGTAGTAGGGACCCCACTACGAATGGCTGAAAAAGGAATAGCAATCCAACCGGGATTACCAAATGGGGAAAGAATCATCATAATGAATATCTCTGCACGAGATTTAAAAATAAGCAAGAATGAACATATTGGGAATCTAAAACATATGAGGATACATCAGAATACCTCACACTAAATGAAATAACAGAAACTGAAAAAGAACATATCAAAATACTTAAAGAAAGATGTGAAACAGAAGTATGAAAAATACTTGGAGAATTATTAACAAAACACGTAAATGAGTTTAGAGAAAACAAGAACAAGGAACTCATATAAATAGAAATATTATAGCTGACATTGTATTAGAAACAAATAAACCAGATTCAAATATACCTCTTAATGACAAAAATCAAGGAGTAAGAAAATATACTCCAGAAGAGGAAAAAACTATTAAAGAACTAATGGAAGATTTAGTCAAAAATGACGTAATATATCCAGGAAATAGTGAATGGGCAAGTAATGTACAAATAATAACTAAAAAAGATGGAAGAAAAGCTATAGTAATAGACTATAGAAGGCTTAATAAACATTTACTAAAGTTTAAGCAACCATTACCTAATGTACAACAATTCCTACAAGATATATCTCGACATAAATATTATACAACAATGGATTTAAAATCAGCTTATTGGCAGCTGAATATACACTCTAAGTCGCAGAAATATACTGCAAGCAGATTTGGAAGATTTGGAATCTTCCTATAGAAAAGATTACCCTTTGGGATAACCATAGCACCAGCATACCTGATAGGCGAAATGAATAAACTATTAGGAGAAAAAGATTGGATAAAAATATATATGGATGACTTAACAGTCGTAGCAAATTCGCCTGAACAAATGAAACACCATCTAAAGTGGACTTTAGAAAAGCTCAAAATTGGGGGCTTAAAGCTAAAACCAAGTAAATGCGAATTTTTGGTCAATGAAACGACCATACTAAATTTCAAAGTATCATATGAAAAAATTTACAAAAATGTAATGAAATCTGCACTAATAGATCAAAAAGTTGAACCAACTAATAAAAAGGAAGTACAAGCATTCATGGGATTTATGAACTATTTTAGACCATATATCCTAAATTTTGCAGATATAGCAGCACCGTTATATGAATTAACGGGTAACAAAGACTTTAAATGGACTAAGGAATATCAAAAAGCATTCGACACACTAAAAATAGAGGTAAAACGGAATATATATTTATAATTCACAGATCCTAACAAACCATTCTTTATAGAATGTGACGCTTCACAATACGGAATTGGAGCAATACTTTATCAAGAAGATGAAGATCGAGACATTACAAAGTTAAAGATATGTTATCTCGTAAAGAACTCTTAAAAGAGGAACTACAAAAAGACTATTCTAAACCACCTAAAGCAACAAGACGAATTATAAAAATTGGCTCACATGGATTAAACGTAAGTCAACAAAACTGGCCTGCAACACAAAGAGAAATGTATGCAATCTTTATATTTCTAGAACAATAGAGACATTATATTGGAAATCGGAAAATACATATTTATACGGATGCAACAGGCATCTTAGCAAATAAGAAAAGTAAGAGTACAAGTAGAATCATTGAAAATTGGATTTATAGAATGTTAGAATTTGATTTCGAAATTCACAGAATTGAAGGAGCTGAAAACAAAGCAGCTGATTTATTATTAAGAATAGCAAAAAACATATAGATATTGATGATAAAAATAAAACAACAGACGAAATAATACAAGAAGTAATGAAAGAAGAAAAAGAGAGTGTGATAGTTAATCACTACCATAATCGTAATCATCAAAATCATCATTATCGTCACTATGGGTATAACCTGCCCAACAATTACAAATAAGATGATTACAAAAACGACATTTATGACTATCTAACCAAGAAAAATCCAAAGAAAATTCTTTACCAGAATCATTCACTCTGGAAGAAGCAGAAACCTCAACGCTATTGAGATAATCCTTTAAATAATAAAGAGTGTGAATACTTGTACCATCAAAATACTCGCAAGAAATCTTGTTAGATTCAGTAACCTTTGAATCATCAGAGGAATAACCTTTATAGAAATTTAAAATCTCTACCTTAATGGGAGTAAGGTCTAGAAAGGGACTGGATTCCCATTCCTTATAACCATCTTCTCTCTCAACTTCAGGATCATAAACATTGTCACCAAAGGAAAGCTCGAGATCAATAGTCTCCTCAAGAAAAGCTTTTAGAGAAAAATTTGGATCATTAGGATCACAACTATGCTTGCGGATTACATCCCTATAATCAGCATCATTAAGGACGTTGTTACTATAAAGGAACCAAGAAAATTGAGAAGAACGAAGAAGGGTAAAACCCTCATCGTTCAAAAGAGAATTAACAACTCTATTAACCACAATGTTAATATGAGAGGCATCTCCATAAAACCAATGAAGAAAACGAGCCAAAGGATAAGAGATCCAAACTGTCTTGAGATCCGGATTCACATAAAAATGCATTTTACGGATAAGGGAATCCGAAGGGTAAGATTGATAATCCAAGGCATGGAAGCCAGGAAGATCATCAAGGAATTCGGAATTGTCAACCTCCGAAAAAGCTTTATTATTCTCAGATGAATAATCATCATAAAATTATTAGACATGTTAGAAAAGGAAATGATAAAGTAGAATAAAAAGGCTAAAAATAGCAATAGTCAAAAAGGTATAAATATAGGATAAAAGGATCAAAACAAATGCAAAAGCATAAGGAAAACACACAGTAAAACACCTCTTTAAATAATGATTGAAACGATCAGAGCTTATGAATATTACACTTATTTCAGTATAGAATATTTGATAAGAGTAACTGAAGAATTGAAACGAGAATTTTATCTTAATGAAACACCACCAATTGATTATATCAATGATTATGATAATTAAAAATTCATGGGAAAATGACAACTGAAATAAAGATAAAGAATTGCGGAATACCCGCTAGATACGAGATTAAAGGAATCTTAGAAGATGAATTAGAATGTATTAAATATCTACAAACAACAGGGATAATCTATAATAAGCTAAATTGTCCAAAATGTAACAAGTTAATGAAGAATGATAAGAAAAACGCCAAAATGTTTATTTGTAACAATAGGAATTGTAGAAAAACACAGTCAATATTTACCAATTCATGGTTTGAAAACGCCAGATTACCAGTAAATAAAGTAATCAAAATATACTATTTATGGCTACTAAAAGTACCCATGACATCAATATCAATTTACACTGATATCGCGTCAAACGTAATCACGTATCACGTCAACAATATTAGAAATCTTGTTGGATCACAAGTTCAGTATTGTAAACAAAAGATAGGAGGACCCGGAATCATTGTAGAGTTAGATGAATCTAAAATAGGACGCAACAAATACCATCGCGAAAGACCTGTGAAAGGGGCTTGGGTATTTGGAGCTGTTGAAAGAACAAAAGAACGTAGAATATTTGTTACAACAATACCTGATAAGAAAGAATCAACATTGTTACAACTGATCAAAGATAACATTGAAGAAGGATCAACTATTTACTCAGATTGTTTCAAATCTTATGAAAACATAACATCAACATTAGGATTTAATCATAAGACTGTAAACCATTCAGAATACTTTGTAGACCCCGAAACAGGAGTCCACACAAACACTATTGAAGCCAACTGGCTCGGAATAAAGATAGGAATCCTATTCAGGAATAGAACTGAAGATAAGATTGAATCGTATCTTTGGGAATACATTTGGCGTAGGCAAAACAATGATCTGTGGGAAGCAATGATTGAAGCAATGAAAAGTGAATTATTAATTGAAGATTTAGAAGAAGTAAACATACAAGATAAACTTTAAAAGAAAACTGAAGAATTTTAGAATTTGAGGACGAGAACAAAAAACTGGTTACAAGGTAAATAACCCTGAAAGTATTTAAGGAACCCCAAAATGATTCGCTTCAACTCACTATTCAATGGAACTACAAAATAATAATCAAGAAAGAACTTCTAAACTAAGAAACTTTCTCGAAAAAGTAAAAACTAAAGTAAACCAAGTATTATTAGAATTAGAAGAAATTACTACTGCATTACCAAACCCCACAAGAACTGCCTTACTAGAAACCTTATACCAATATCAAAAAGATCTTCAAAATAACAATCTGATCAAGGAATCAACCTTCCTTGAAGAAGTATTAAAAATCGAAAACAAAATCAAAAGTGCACAAACTGCACTAGGATTAAGTTTATTATTACAAAAAGTTGAAAAACAACTTAAATGAATCAAGAACAAAGTTATTATATTGAACATTGGAATAAAAACGTATATTACTCTTTAAGTATTGAAGCAAAAATAGAAGAAGTAGAACAAGTACTGGAATATAAATTACCGAAAGAAATTAGACCCACTAATTATTGGGATCTTAGTGAAACATTAATCAAAATAATTAGCAGTTGGAAAGAGTATTTTAGACCAACTCAAAACCAAAGAAAAGAAATAAAAGAACTTCTTAATATTCCAGAAAAACTTGACGGACAAAGACTAATCCAAATCTAATTGACGAAAATTTAAAATGGCAACTGATACTGGAACTCCAGAAACCTCAATTAATAAGCATGAAAGCACAACACCTTTCCAACAAAATGGTATATACCACAGGGTACCATGTAAACCTGTTAGAACCATACTTAACAACAAAAGAGCAACACGAAGAATTAATCGAGAAAACTACTCACAAAATAAACAAGAACTTAAAAGAAGTACACAACAAGTTAGAACAACAAACCAAAATAGATCTGATGGATATACTGCAGCAAGTGAAGAAGAAGATGACACTCAAAAATGTCCTGTATGCCACAAAAATGGATATACACAATTTGAATGTAGATTCTCAATCTGTAAAGAATGCAGAGAAACTGGACATACCAGAAAAGACTGTCCAAACTTCACATACAACAAATGTAACCAATATGGACATCAAATATGGGAACATGATATCCCCTGTCAAGAGTGTAAACAGTATGGATGTTATAAAAAATCATGTAGGAAACTCCAAAAAGAGGAAAAGGAATTTCCAAGATTTGAAAATAATTACGAAATCAAAATAAATCAACGAAGATTGGAATGACATAGGCTTTTGGTAACTGAACAAACTAATAAAGAATGTAGACACTGTTTCAAGAAACATGAAATAGGAAACTGTGAAAAAAGAAGGATTGAATGACAAAACAAGATATTCGAATGTGGATGTGACCAAAACATGGTTAAAAGAAGAAGCTCCGGAAATAGAGTACCTACTTCCATCTCCTTTAAATTAAAACATACTTACTACTGTTGTGGATGTAAAACCAATTTTGAAAGGAATGATCTTCAAGAAATCATTACCCAAGAAGGAAACACCCTACTATATTGTAAAAATTGTAGATACAATTTTGCAGAACAACTTCCAAAAGAGAATAATCAAAAAGAAGAAATAATGGTACAACTTCTAAATGAAGGAGAGATTCGCAACTGTACAATATGTGCAACATCAGGAATACGAAATAATATGGTCAATCAGGATCAACACTTCTTCTGTAATCTAGAAGAAAAATATGCATACAAAGCATGGATTGATATAGCACACAATGAAAATATGAACCTGGAAACCAGATTACATCACTATTGTTTCTCAAATAAAAGCGCAGGAAGCTTTTATGATCTTAATCTTACAAAAATGATTAAAATAATTAACTACTTGAGAGGAGTAACCTCAATCGATAAAGCATTAGAAGAAACAGATAATGACATATATACTCAATACTCAAGAGAAGAAGATTTTGAAGAAATCATCTTACAATGCTTAGAATTCCCTGACCAGGAAGAACATGTAGAATTAACAAAAAAGACAATAGAGAGTTCAAGAAGAAGGCTAAAGCTCAAGGATTATTCAACATATCAACAAACAAAGGAAAAGAACTATGGAAAGAACCTATTAAAAACGCAAGATATTGTAACGGAGAATGTAACTCCATATTCTCGGAAGATAATCATATTTACTTTGAAACAAACAACCAGGAAGCATATTGCGAATATTGTTACTTTACAGAAGTAAGACAATTCACAAAATGTACCACTTGTCAATCATGGTGTCAATCACCAGAAGAAAAAGAAAATCGAAGATGCCAAGAGTGTTCACAAATAGTAACATCCAAATTCATTGAAAGGATCGAAGAAATAGAATGAAGACAAGAGATTAAAAATCTCAACAGAAACCTCAATGTAATGAAAGCAGAAATCCTCACTCTACGAAACCTAGTAGAGCATTACATATTTAATAAAAGAAATATCTATAGAAGTGATATTAAATTCTATGATGAAATATGTAACCTTTATAAAACAAGAGCTGATAACACAGAACATTATCTAGCAAGCACCAGGGTGGCATACTATAACACCCACCTGCAAACAATTGAAGACCAATATATTAATCTCGATAGAAGTGTTCTACACCAAAGAGAATTAGAATTACAACAAGAAATTACCATTACTCAATGAGGAAGAAGCATTGGAAACAGCCATTCAACAAAATCAAGAATTATTAACTGTACTACAACCAATTCGAAGTAAATCATCTCTGGAACAAAGAATCCAAGAACGCGATGAGTGTACAGAAATCCTAGAATCAGAATTCCAAAAAGCCAAGAAAATCAAAGTAGACTTAACTACCGATTATGTCAACAAAATTAACAAAAGTTTATCCGAACCAAACTCACCAAGCTTGATAATTACCCTTATCAAATGACTTACTATTTATTACTTATTATTTAAATATTTTATATTACCATATATAGCTTATCTTATATTTTATAACTAGTCATACTTTATTCATGTAAATATTACAATAAGGACGCTTTAGAGAAATAGGATAATGAAAAGTAATTATACCTGTTCTGGAAAGGAAGTGACTGTACTATGCGATGGAAGGGTCATAGTACAAAAAGGAAACAAAAATATTTACAAGCAGTGCCTTATGAAGCACATAAGACTTGATATCAACTTATTGGAAAAAAATACTTATCAATGCCATTGAAAAAGAATTAGTCATATTATTTACGCGTTATAGCACACTATTAAGTGAAAACAAAATAATGTTAAAATGTGGCTAGGGTACACAATAAGGTTTAAAGCTCGAATAAGTCAATACTTTGTAAACTTATCTCACGCCCACCAGAATGCAACAGCCGATATATAAACATTATTAGTCATGAAAATTGGGGCATAACCAACGCGAAGGAAATTATATCAACAAATTACTATATTTAGAAAAAGATAAGGCATGTGATACATGAAATCACATGGACACGCGACAAAGATAAGACACATATAACTCAAACATTTATACACTTTAATAATATTTCATTTTGATAATGAAATACCCACACAAACAATTTCATTGAAATAATGAAAATTACACGAAGAAATTCTCAAATTCCAAAAGAATTTAAGAAGAATTATAGTTGACTCACAACTATAAATAAGGTTGAAATCTAACCTTTAACCAACATGGGACAATGCTATATACAAAAAGAACTTCTGAAGCTCATTGAAAGAAGCAACAGAAAACTATTTGAACATCCAAACGACTTAGAATTAGAATCATTTAGCAGACACTTAATCAATAAACAAAATACTGTTATAACTAAAATTGAATTAAAACAAGCAAAGAAATTGTATCAAAAAATACAATCTCGACTTATTCAACAAAAGATTCAGTTGAAAAAGAAATAGTTACATAAATACCACTGTAATTATAAAAGCCATACAGCAAATATTCAACATCATTAAGGAAACCAACCTTAGCAAAATAGAAATAGAACAACTATTCTTATTAATAAACAACAATTAATGGAACAACCACTAACTGAAGTACTAATCAGAGAAGCAAACCTTAAAGCAATAAAACAACTACTCAAAGGAGTGAAAGAAACTGTTAAAGCAATTTGAAAAACTGATAATTGTGAAACTTTTGAATATACTCAAAAACAAATTCAATATTTGATCGACCATATCAAACACGATATAGTTCATATTGAATTCACAGGAGAAATACCACCTCCAGAAGATAACGATAGATTCAATCAATCAGAAGACGATCAAGAATTTAACAAAGAAAATTTAGAATCAAATCTTAACAGAGTATACCTAAATTCACCAAGAAACGATAGCCAATTATCAGTATAAAATGGCTAAAATATTTAAAGAAATCCCTAACGAATACACCAAGCTGGAACAACTAGCATATTAACAGTATCTAGAAATATATCACAAAATGAGAAAAAAACTATCAGAACCAAAAGATCATATTCCAGAATCTCAAAATAAATCGGAAATGAAACAAATGATGCACCGGATCTATATCAATAAAGAAAAAACAGGATTATTAAAGGAACTTGAAAGATATTTAGAAAAATACAAGTACTTAAACTCAGAACTTGAAAAATATATTGAAATATATAAAGAAGAATCTTTATCGTTACGAGAAGTAGAACGGGAACTACTTGAAGAATATAAAAACCAAATAATAATAGATGAAGCTAATGAAACAAGAGAACTTCTAAAAGAAAATGAATTTGTGAACACATGGCAAATAATTAAAGTACCAAATGAACGAGAACCATGGAAAAATTATATCTTTTATGAAGAATATATTTTGGCAAACCCAAAAATATCAAAAGAAGACTTAAAGAAAGCTCAAAACTACTTTGCACAAAAATGGATAACTGCAATAATCAATAAGTGGCAAATAAACAGACGATGTATAAAATACAAAAAGAGCAAGAAATAATGGAAAAATTCTTGAAAGAATCTAACAACAAAGAATTCCAAGAATTGAAAGAAAAGCTGATCAATCTTAGAAAATTTGATAAAAACATAGACCAATATCTTTCACAAAAAGAATTAGAGGAAGAGAGATTTACCATACTAAACTCATTTAACCAGAATGATAATCAACCAGTAATAAATTTCAGAGAACAAAACAAGTTACAAATACCAAAAAACTTTACAGAACTTAGATTCAACAGGAAATCACCACCCTTTTATTTTAATAAAAGACAAAAGAAATTCGGATTCATTGATGACCAAATTTCAACAAGCTATTCACAAGAGTTTTTAGAAAATTGTAACAACCTAGGAATAAACCTTGGGGAAAACTTATTAACATACAAAGGAGAAACTACCTCCTCAAAACAAATAGAAAGATACAAAATTTGGAGAGAACAAATTGAAAATCACCACTATTTAACCATACACCAATACCAGGATTAAAACATGAAACTATAATGAAAAAGATTGATAATCTCAACGATGAAGAAGAAAGAACCTTGTTTTCAAACTTAAACATCTTGATAATGAAAGACAAGATATTCAAGAAATACAAAAAGTTGTGGAAGAAATAAGACCACAAGCAGCATTAAACAGAATCTTAAAAAACTTAACAACAATAGTACAATGCGTAGAGAAAAACCTATTTATAAAAATAGCCGCATCAAAAATGCAAGAATTGCAACCTGAACAATATAAAAAGTGGAAAGAACACATGGATCAAAAAATCCAATACTATTATAACCAAAATCTAAAAGAAAATCAGCAGCACTTCTCATTAAAAAATATCCTGAAAAATCAGATCAAAAAGGGATACGATAATTTACATGAAATGCTTAATCATGATACCTTAAAACTCAGCTTTATAGCAATAGATGGAGCAATAGCAGTAGGGATAACTACATTATGCCACTGGCTTAAAGAATGGCTACAAAAATTAGGACAAACCGTAATTTTACGAGAAGAAATCACTTTACAACATAAAGATTTATTAAAAATGTTCTACAAAGACCTAGAAAGATACAACTTTGTATTACAATTAATCATTATCAATGAATGGAACATGATGTATCAACAATTACATCTACTTCAACTCGAAGAAAAAATTCCTGATAACACTTATATTATCGAAGATAGAACAGTATATAGTACACAATTCTTCACAGCAGAAAATATTAAAAATGAATTTGAAATAGCAAAATTACAACAAATGATTGAACAATCAACATTCAATTTGTTACCAAACAAATTAAATTATACCATATTCTGTAAACCAGGAATTGAACAAATAATAAAATGGTTTAAACAAAGAGAAATTGAAGGAAACAAAGGAACTGATAGAGATATTCCAAAAGACTATCTTATTCAAATCTATAATAGATATCTTAAAATGATCAAACAAGTTCACCCTCAATACATCAGAATCGATAATAAAATTCCAAACCTAGAACACATGTTCAGAACTCTATTCATACACGAAATGCATGAAACAGAAGGATATAATCAAGAAAAGATTTACCAACTACAAGAATATTGGGACAAATATCTAGAACCCAAATTAGCAAAAATTCCTACCAAATCATACACTGTATTAATACCATTTACCAAAAAAGACCAAAAATGGCAAATACTTATAGCACAAAGACTGAATGTAACCATTTACCCCAACCAATATGAAACAATGGGAGGAAGCATCGAAGAAACTGACAAAGGATATTCACCGCAGCAATAAGAGAATGCGAAGAAGAAACTGGATATACACCAGAAGAAATAAGAATGCAACTCATACTAAATCATCAATACTTTTCAAACAATAAAAATGGAACTCAAACATTTGTGAAAGGAATTCACGATATTACCCAGATAGAAAAAAGGATACAAATCTTTACATTTATATATTACGTATATCCAAAAGAATACGAAAAATTCACCAACAAAGAACCTGAAAAAGCCTCACCAAGAAAATGGTTGATGCTCGAGGAAGTACAACATGAATTATTTACACCAACAATTCATTATTACAAAGAGGAAATCTTTGATAAACATATACCCGCATATTGGGAAGAATTTGCCTTAAAAAGAAGAGTGTGTACAAAAGGCACACATTGCAAAATAGAAATGATCGACAGATATTTCTAAGTGATAATTAACACTAACCTTC
The DNA here is from genome assembly GCA_003550325.1 of Gigaspora rosea. NCBI lineage: Eukaryota > Fungi > Glomeromycota > Glomeromycetes > Diversisporales > Gigasporaceae > Gigaspora > Gigaspora rosea. The sequence continues at coordinate 124,744 of QKWP01001345.1, read as the reverse complement.
AACAAAATTGAAGAAACCTGCACAGTCTGAAAGACGAATCATCCTCAAAGGCTAATGTATCGAATAGCGTGTATAGGGTATCACATAAAATTACCCGGAAGATCATCTTCCAAATTCGTACAAATTGGACCATGAAGAAAACTGAACATCGGAAACTTGAAAATCGAACCGTAACACTAATCTGGCTGGTACAGAAATTGGCGTAACTACCGAAAAACAATCAAAACAATAACACATAAACAACGAATATGTTAACGTGATCAAATAGATAGAAAAATGAAATTAACGTGATGTATTTTATTAATCGAAAATAATTATTTAAACCCGAACTTTTTACATGATAGTTATTCTTGCGTATTTTAGTATTTTTAACATTTCACTGCATTCAAATTTTATTACCTTATAAATCGTTAATCATATTACTGTATTAAAATCGAAATTTATACCACAAAATTATTACCGTATAGAATCTTGAATATTAGTTTAGCACCAAAACCAACGTACTCAATATCTTAAATGATATTAAACTATATAGCGTATATTCTTATTTACTATTACACATTATTATTATTCAACTGTATTATCTATCGTATATTAAATATTATAAATAAAATCAAAAGTTTATTAAATATAAACATATTTCTTATCGAAAAACTTGTTAATAAAGTGTATTTAACTATATAACTTTCTGGACTAAAAGTTTCAACGAACATCAAAAGTGAAATAGCGCGCACTCTTGAGTACTAACTTTGAGAATAGCTACCTCAAAGAAGGAACTATATTGAAACAGAAGTATTAACTAACATTCGATAAACAATAAAGAATTAAAAGCAAAGAAATACTTAAAAAAAATATAAGGTGCTCAACCAACTGACACCTACAAATCACACCTTTACTTTAGAAAATTTAACTAACCACTACAACATAAATTCAACCAGAACAACAAGCCATTCAGGCTATATTTAATCCAAAAAGTAGTAAGAAACCAGAGAAACTTGGTTAAAAACTACTCAACTGTTACCTACGGACTACACACCCATAACCATCATTGAACCTACAAAATAAAATTAGAACAAACAAGCGCCAAAAGAATCATATTCAACCAATCATAATTATTCACCTACACAATCATTTAAAACAGAACTCAAAGTATTTCAACACCAAAATTCTAACAATATAATACAGTACAGTAATTGAACAGAGAAAGGCATCCAACTTCACCAAAACAAATTCTCAATAATTAACGCCAAAATAGCCTTAATACATCAAATAATATTATTCATAATATTAATAATTTTAGCCTCAGAACAATATCAATATCAACAGAAAAATCGAACTATAGTACAAGCCGATATAGTAATTTCAGTACCGATACCACAAACAACATCTGCAACACCAACTTCTACTATACCAAATGCCCAAGAAAATCCAAGTACAAAGCCAACAAACGCCAAAATCACAATACTAGCTACATCTACAGACACTCTAAACAACAATATAAACAATACTTTAGCAATAGAAATTCTATCTACAATCACAGCCACATTATCAATAATAGCCATATTATTAGGAATCTGTATTAGAAGAATTAGAAAAAGGAAATTAGCCTACAAACGAAATTTACAAAACCAAGCACCAATAGGAACGAGTCAAACACCATTTACAACACCATTAGATACAAACAATATCGACATACAACAGTTAGCCCAACAATTAGCACAAATACAACAACCACCAAGATACAAATAGAAAGGCGCCAAAATAATATTTTAATACCTTACCGCGCCAAAACAACAATACTAGTGTAACTGTATATGAACTATTCCATTCAGGAACCTTCATTCATAAACAATATAATTAGAAACATTAGAACAAACCAAAGCATATACCCACGTATTCGCGAACACAAATATTCTTCAACATACAATCTATGACCACCATCCAAACTATTGTACCAACAACAATCAATAATACTTCAGGAGATATATCAAAGAACCCTTTAGCATATTCATTGTTACAAGCACTAATTATAGTAATATTTATCTATATATTAACAATTACTATTTGCTGTATAGCAATACAAAGGTATAAAAAGAGACTATACAAAAGACATCCGAACATATCATACGAAGCTCAATACAACGACTCAGGCTGCTGCTAAATGAATCAAACCCAAGAACAACCAATTACACCAATCTCACCAGAAACTGCTACAATTATCACACTTACTGTTATAAGTATCGCATTAATAGTACTTATTATTATCTGTATACACAAAAGCTGTAACAAAAGAAAACAAAGGAACTTAAGAAGAAACAATAGGGTACCAGAATTTCAACAAGGACAACACGAACTAAGAACCCTAACCCAAGAACAAATCAATAGTCTACCACCTGATCAACAACGAAAGCTTAGACAATACCAACAAGCACTCCAACAAGGAAACAATATCTTCAACGGAAGAAGATAAATGAGTCAACAGTTCTCACTCGTAACAATATCAGTACCCACAATAACTCAGTCAATAACTCAGACCTTAAACATAACAATAACTCAAACAGCACAACCAACAACTGTATTTCAGACAACTACAGCAACTGCAACAGTAACACCTTCATACTTTCAAGACCAGAACGTAATAATTGAAGACATAGTAATAGCATTAATAGCAGTATTCACATTTATATTAGCAGTATACTTCGGATATAAACAAAGACTTAATAACAAACTCAAATTAGCAGAAAAAGAACAACAAAGAATATATCAACTTGCATCAGCAATTGATAGTACTATAACACCTGTAACTACAGCTTAATGAATAATAACAACATCAACTTATTAAACCCTGAAGAATACCTCAAAGATATTGAAAATAGAATCAAAGAACTCAGAAATATCGATTTAGGACCCAAAAAGTACAAACAGTTAGAACAACACGAAGAAATAATATTTCAACAAAGCAAGGTCATAATTGATCAAAATAAACCTGCAAGAGCAGAACTAGTACAAGCATATATTATCAACTGTATAAGGAAAGAAGAACCTGAAGAATATATTAATAACATTGTAAGAGTGTATAAACAGGACTTAGAATATTTGACCAGAATCACGAACCAAAAATACCTGAATGCAACACAGTAACACAATTAAACTCACAAACCAAGAACTCAACTACTGGCTAACGATATATCCAAATACATATTATCACAACTCAAGAAAAAGAGAATTACAAGACCAATTCAAAAGATATTTTGATAGCATACCTTCATATCAAACAACATTAACAATAAGGGAATACGATACATTCGTGAAAGTAATTAACGCACTACGAACCCTTGAAGACGAATATAAAAAGGAACTTGAAAAGATATCAAAGAAAAAGAAAGAAAATCAGAAGAAATTCCTTGATAAACTTAAGAAATTCCCAGAGATAAAAGACTCATTAACCTATATAACTATTGGACATATTTCTAAAGAAAGAGAAGTGTTAGAAAAAGGACTTGAATTAGAAAACTTACATATCAAAGATTATATACAATTTTGTCTATATACAGAAATAAAACCAAACTTTGACGCACAATGGCAGGCGCTATAGAATTTCCAGACCTCAACAAAATTAACTTTAAAACTTTAATGAATGGAATGATACTCAATGGTTCAAATTGGGTACAATTTAGAAACCATTTCGAACATGCAATACAAGTATATGTACTACTGGACTTATTAACAACAGGATACTTTACTAGAAACTATAATAATGGATATAATAGATTTGATCTAGCAAATATAGCTGCAAACATAGCTGGGAACGCAGACGCAAAAGGAGCATATAATGTAATATTCATGAAAAATTTAATACATAAATTGGCAGTATCATGCTTTGACTACGACAGATATATTTTATATGAAACACACAAAAATGATTTGACATCATACTTCTGTAGTGACTTAAATAGAGGAGCACGAAGAAGGAGACATGAAAGGGAATCAGTAGAAGATGCACCAAATACAATCCTATTGGACAAAACCAACTTCCCAGAAGAAATGAACGAACACTTCACCGCAGCACATGACGGAGGAATAGGACAAGAAAATTTATTATGCAAAAACACAGATGGACAATCAAGACAAGTATCATTCAGATTATGGTTTGATAAAGTATTTATAACATCAAAAATGATTAAAGAAAAACAGAAACTGTTCAACAAGATGAGATTTGAACCAAGATATTTAATTGAAATAGATGAAGCAACAAACTTCCAAACCAAATTTAATCGCGACTTAGCACTATGTAGAAACAACACATCATTCTTAGGAGGACTACAAATATTATTAGAAGGAATGTTACCAAATGGACGACATGAACTAGAAGACTACAAAAGCCAAATGAACTTAATTAATAATGAAATCACAGATACACTAGCATTCTTTACAGCATTATCAAGAGTATATGATTATTATAAATCAGGTAAAGTAGGAGAATATTTTAGAAACCAATCAGAAAAGAAACAAACGAACTTCCTAAGTAAACAAAGAGAATTCTATGACAATGAAAAGAAGAAAAAAGAAAACAGATTCAAAAAGAATGAATTCACAATAGTATCTCTCAGAAACATGAAATGTTATAATTGCGGAAGAAAAGAACATCTTATGAGTGACTGTAGATCCAAGAAACAAGATAAAGGATATAACAAAGGAAAGAAATTCTTAAAGAAAAAATTCTCAAAAGATAGAAGCAGAAAAGAATTTAACAAAAAAGGATATACAGACAAAAAAGGAAGAACATGGAAATCCAGAGAAGATTATAAGAGATGGAAGGAATCAAAGAAAAGAAAAGACTTATCCAAGCCTTTTAGAACCAAAGAAGAAAGATCCAAGAAATCATCATTTCACCCAAAAGACTCATCAGGACAATACGAAAAGAAATATAAACCATTTAACAAAGAAAAATATAAGGATAAGAAAATGTGGTGTGATCACTGCAAAACAGACACACATTTTACCAATAGCTGTTATAAATACTGAAAAGACGTAGAAGAAGTAGAAGACCCAATGGTATTTAACCTTGAAAAATCAAGAGAAAAAGAAGATTTTGATGAATACATCCGATTCACAAAATTTAGAGAACAATATCATCTTGAAAATGAATACTCATCATCAAGTGATAAAGAATCACAATCCTATCAAGAACCTGAACAGTATGAATCATCAAGCGATTCAAGCGAATCTGATGAATATGAAAGTCATAACCTTGAAAAGAAAAGCTCAGAAGAATCAGAAAATGATTATTATTTCTAAACGGGAGCATGCCCAATACTTATGAACAACTCCCTAAATTAAATACAAGCTGTATTGGAGAGTATAATAAAAAACATTATAATATGTATAATTATCCATATCCATATTCATGTACCAAAGAACTAGAACTATTTACCTTAATAAAGAAAAATATTTCAACGAACCAAAATACTCTGCCTATCATAATTACGAAAAATTATTCTTTCCTGAACAAACAAAAATCAATAAGCTCAAACAAAAAGAAGCAAAAGGATTTTACTTTATAGCACTCGTAAATGGCATAATAATGGAATTTAAACTAGATGAAGGATCAACTAACACGTCAATGGGAATAAACCATGCAAAGAAATTAGAACTAGAAAAAATCATATCAAAACCGGCAATAGCAGAAGCAGTAGGAAGTGAAGTCAAAATAATAGACAAAATAGTAGTCAATATCAAAATTAATGAATATTTAACATGTAATCTAAAGATAGATGTTCTAAACACAAAATCAAAATACATCCTCCTTAGTAACAAACATCAATCACAAATAGGAATATCAAAAGATCAAAAGAATCATACTATTCTTATTAATAATGAACCTATACATAATTAAAGAGTTCTCATACACCAACACTACTGATTGAAGCAATCCAAAAACGGTTATGGCAATGCTCGGAGGCTACTGCCAAACCTATCCGAAGTATACTCTGTGGATAAACCTAACAGCAAGTTTCGAGTATCCACGTTTCACCGACGACCTTTCCTTTCTCCTAAGGCTAATAAGAAGTTTCGAAAACCCGCGGACGAAAGAATAGGAAGTGAAGTAAAACAAGTCGCCCAATGTTACAAAAATAACTGAACTTACCAATCTAACGAAACTAACAAACAAATCAAAGAAGAACTCACTATAGTTGAGGCGCCATTGTCCTTACATTCACGAAGTGAAGTAAAACAAGGCGCCCAACTAAATAAAAATATATCAAATGAACCTAAGAAACCTAATATAAATGAGAATACAGGATCAAGAAAAGAAAATAAGAGTGAAGTAAAACAAAGAAGTAAAATAAGGCATACCAACAAAGGAAGTAAAGTAAACAAACGCCTAAATCTAATCCCAAAAGTAAAGAAAACAAGGCGTAGGCACAGTATTACCACTTTAAAAGTGCCTAATCAACAAGATATTCCTAAAGAACTTAAAGAACTAAGCGAGATAACTAGCAAGGAACATGAAAAGAGAATCAAATATGATCTATTTACAATATCACATATTGATTCAAGTGCACTCCAGCTGTTTTATAAACAGTGTGAAAGGAACAAAAGTCGCAAGAAACTAATTGGAATAACCTGTGACGGACTATGGAAAGACATAGTCGAAGCAATTATACAAACAGGAAGTAACATAATACAAACATTTGTGCAGTATACACCTGCAAAAGGAGATTTTAAAGACAAATTTGAACAAAATCAAATCACATTGATTAGAGGCATACCAGATATCGAAAATGATATCAAAATAATAGAAGGCAATAAACAGTCTCAATTGAAGCTAGTTATACATGCAACAATGGGACTTGACCTTTCGGGTAATACATACAACAAGCAAGGTAATCTAAACTGGAGGATAACCAGAATAATAGAAGAAGTGCAAAGAGCACATAGAATTGAAGCCAGGAACTATGTACTTCATATTGGAACGGCTCGGAATAATAACAAAAGTGACGTAATACAGAACCTGCAGGAAATATTAAAACAAAAAAAGACACTGACGTCACAATATTATTAGAAAACTCAGCAGCAAACAAATGCTATAGTGCTACATTAGAAGAACTAATAGAAATTAGATCCAAGGTTCAAAAGAAAATCGGTATAACAAAAACCTTGCAAATGAAAAAACGATAGATAGAGTTAAGTTGTGTTTTGATACACAACAT